>JAQZBX010015029.1:0-37968 GCA_029593785.1 Cabassous unicinctus
CCGCCAAGATCCACTTCTGTACACCCTGCTTGCTTGCAAACTGCGTCGGCGACCCCCTATAAAAGGGAGCCATTTTAGAACCTCGGGGCTGCAGTTCCCTCCTGCGTGAGGTGTGCTGCAGACGCCCGCGGGCTTAGCTCAATAAAAGTAACTAAAGTCTTAAAGTCTGAGTATGGTCGATCTCCTGGGTTAGAACACTTCTCTCTGAAGAAGTTCTCTTAAAATTTTTTGCAAACGAGGTCTACCAGGGAGAAATACACTTAATTTTTCTTTATCTGAGCAGATCTTTATTTCTCCTTCTCTACTGAGGTACAATGTTGCTGGATATAGATTTCTAAGTTGGTGATTTTTTCTTTCTGTAATTTTAATATTTAAATCTACTCTGTTCTTGCTTGCATGGTTTCTGAAAAGAAGTCTGATGGAATCTTTAACCTTGTTCTTTAATAGGGAAAGTCTTTTTTGCCTCTGTTATTTTTCAATATTTTCTCTTGCCCTTTATTATCAGCTCTTTGAATATAATGATCCTAAGTATAGATTTTTGGTATTTTTCCTGCTGCTGCTCTCTGGGTTTCCTGGAAATGTGGCTTGTTGTCAGCCATTAATTTTGGAAACTTCTAACCATTATTACTTTACAGATTTCTTCTTTTCTTTTCTCTCATTCTTCATCTAGTATTCTCATTAACCATCTGTTCTCCCATTTATATAATAATTGACCATGGATCTTGTATCTTCTGTTCCATTTTTTATTCTTTTTTTCTTTTGGAAGTTGCTTGGACACATTTTCAAGCTCTCTGATTCTTCCCTTAGCTGTGTAAAGTCTACTGATTTGCCAATTTAATGCAATCTTCATTTCTGTTACAGTTTTATATTTGTAGTAGTTCTCATTCTTTTTTTATGAGATTTTAAAAATTCTTTTTTATTGTACTCTTTTTTAACAAATCAATTTTATTGATGCATATTAATAAGGCATGCAATTCATCTAATGTATTCATCTATCAGTGGTATTTGGTAAAATCATATAGTTGTGCATTCATCACTTCAAACATTATTAGAATATTTTCATTATTTCAAAATGTATTTTATTCTTTTTAAGAATAATCATCCTTCTGCTTATATAACCAATATGTTCTTGCATTTTGTCCACTTTTTCCATAAGAGCTCTGAGCATTTTAATCATAGTGATTTAAAATTTGCTATCATATAATTAAAACATTCCTGCCATATCTGAATCTGATTCTGATAGTTTTTCTATCTCTTTACTGTATTTTTCATTTAGTATGCTTTGTAATTTTTTTGTTGAAAGCTAGATATGATATAGCAGGTAAAAAAACTGTGATAAATTGACCTTTGATATGTGGTTTTATGTTTACCTGGCTAGGTGCTATGTTATAATTACTGTTTGTTATAGTTATAAGGACTCATTCGCTAAAATTTACTCTGATGTCTTTATTTATGTGTCCTCCCTTTTCTTTAGATTACTCTAAGGACTTCACAAATGAGGGGTAAGCCTTTCAGTTCTTTCTGTTGTAAGTCTCTGCTATTATAAAGGAACCCTATTCATGTACTGGTATGGTAGGGTGGGTGAGGGTAAGATTTCTACAATCTTATGGTTCCATCTCAGTCTTTCAGTTGGTCTTTGCTACTATATAATAATATTTACAAATTGATTCTCAGCTCCTCTCCTTATGTCAGACAGGATGTCTAAAAGTGGATGGAAATGGATATTTTCCATACCTTACATCAAAACCCAGAGGAACCTGGAGGTGAGTATTTCTCTTCCTCCCCATCAATTATGTTTTGGTAAAATATATTGCTTTGAGAATTCTTAGCTAAGAAGAACAGACCATGGCTGGCATATTCCAAACTTGTTATGTATATCTTACCATTGCTAGAAGAGTGAGGAGAATTTTCTCCATTCTTCACAGTGAGAACCTGATGTGGATCTTGGAGGTAAAACTTGGAAATGTATGTAACCTCCCTTTGAACTGAGCCCTGGAGTCTTTAACTCTCAAGTTCATCCAAACAGTGCCTCCTGCAGTTCAGCAGTTACACTCAAGCATTCCTACTGGTACTGACTGCAGCCAATAGCTTTGCCCTTGGCGTTATTGTCCAGGAAAGCTGTTGTTTTCCTTAATCCACCTCTCTCATATTTCAAGGAGGTAATGTTTTGATCTGTGACCTCAATTCTCTAATGGACCTAAGAAGCATTGCTGTTTTTCAGTTTGTTTCAATACTTCCTGGAAGGTAGTATGGGAATGATGGCTTCCAACCTCCTCATATGCCAGACTGGATACTAGAAACTGCATAATGACCAATGAAGACTCCTTTTAAAGAAACAAAATATTTCACATAAGCTTCTAAGCAATTCAACTCTATAGTCTGATGAGTGTTCACAGGCACACAATGAGGGCTTTGCCCAGCACAGGTAGAACAAACATCGGTGCCTTTATGAAATACAAAGGCTTCCCCTGGCTTCATCCATACCATTTAGACTCCAGCATGGTGTCATCTTGCTGTTCAGGCTAGATATGACAAAAACAAACAAACAAACAAACAAGCAAACAAACAAAAAAACCCAGGGTTAAAGAGAGAAGCATTATCTGTGTGATGTAAATCCAGGAAGACAAGGGCACCTCTGGGAGTCTAGCTCCATGGCCCAGCACTTAGATGGTGTCAGCACTTTGCTATGACCTACATTCATGTGTTCATGGCCTCTTGCAGGCACTGCCTCACCATTTTGCTTTCATAAAATCTTTCTTCATGAATCAAGGCAACAATAAATCTCTGGCTGCTTAATCAATTTTAGGAAAACCACAGCTGACCAAATCTGGGCTTTGCCTGTTTTTGTAATGCTCTAAAGCTAACAAGGACTTTTATGTTTTCATATGTTTGAATAAAATAAAAACAATGATATTTCAGGTTATTTAAAAATAATATGTAATTCACATTTCCATGTCCATAAGCAAAATATTATTGGAGCATAACTTTGTTGATTCTTTTCTTTATTGTCTTCAGTTTTTTCATCACTAGAGCATCTTGGTTGACTAGTCCAAAATGGGATTGATTACATGGCCTACAACGACAAAAAATTCACTTTCTGGTCCCTTATAG
This sequence comes from Cabassous unicinctus, assembly GCA_029593785.1. Taxonomy (NCBI): domain Eukaryota; kingdom Metazoa; phylum Chordata; class Mammalia; order Cingulata; family Chlamyphoridae; genus Cabassous; species Cabassous unicinctus. Next base: position 3,112 of record JAQZBX010015029.1, read on the forward strand.
AAAATGCATGCCAGAAGGTTCTCTATCCCATTGTCCAAAGAAGGTGCAGAACACTAACTACCTCAGCCCCAGAAAGGTCTAGGGCCTCATCTTTCTATTCCTGCATGGCCTCCAGGAAACCAGAAAGTCTCACTTGTAGACTCTATGATCATATGAGACACTTCCAAGCTGTCCCATCTCCTAGAATGTTTGTCGTCCATCTGTTTGATTGTTCCAGATAAATTGATGCAGGAAATAGTGACTAGTGAGGCAGAGGTCTTATCAGACTTGCCAAACTGTTAATGTCTGCTGGGAAGTCTCAGCTCTTGGTCACTGCCAGGTAGAGTACGATCTTAATGTCCACACATATTTTTCAGGATGGGTTTGGCTTCTCACTTGGACTCACAGAGTTGGGGTTTGTTGGTTCATCCTCCTCTTCTCAATAGAAGCCCTGCAGTCCCTGTGTTCCCACCTCTGCCCATTTCCATGTTTGCTAAGTATGATCTTAGCCCCTGATGCATGCATTTGTCCAAAACAGTCCTCTTGAACCCACTCTCATTTATTCCAGCACAGGACTCTACCACTCATGCATTCTTTAGTAGTTTGTAGTTCATGGAGTTGTGCCAGACTTTGGTGACCTCCTGTACATAGGAGCAGTGAAACTCGTGCCTTTCTGACCCATTGATTTGACACACAGCCCAGCTCACAGAACTATCAATGTTCAGTGCTCTGAATGTGGCAGGTTCTCAGTCCATCTCTCCATATTTCCAGCAACTGTCTGCATCCCACTGATATTTCTCACTTGTACCTGTGTCCCAGAGCAAGGATCAGTTCCTCACACCATTTCACTGGATGTGAAGAGAGCCAGAGCACTGCACATTCATGTTCCCAGAAGTTGAGGCAGTGTCTGACTAGTGTGGTAGAGGGGAGTCCCAGATCCCTTGAACTGAAGTGTTCAAACTATGTCAACTTCATTCTCCAGTGCTCCCTGCAGCATCAGGCTAACACTGGGACCCCATGTAAAACCACTTTCTTGCTTGACTTCTTCCCTTCCCTACTTGCCTTCCTTGGGCCATCTCCATAACAAATCACCAATGCAAAGCTCTCATATCAGGGTCTGTATCTCCCACTTATGACAGTCTGCCACAAGTTATGATGGCTGAATGATAATTGTTCATATTGAGAAATATCTTATGATTCAGTTGAAGAGAAATGTCAACTGGGAGCACATGTTTCCCAGAATAAGTTGCTTTAGGAGGGGTCCTCCTGGGCCACCTTTCCCCACTACAAGGAACACTGCTCTAGCTCAGCCTTCCAAGGCATTTTCACATGAGTCCTATTTGATCCTCACATTTCCATCTCTCCTGGGACTTCCCTTAAAGTCATGCCTGTGAATTTTCAGTTCTACTTTCAGAGAAAGACCCCACACTCTCCCCACTTTGCTTATGCCATCATCTCATCCACTGCAGACTCTTGGGACATGCCTCCTTCTGTAGAGCTGGATGTAAAAATACTTTCTTATTTTCTTGTCTTACCCCACTTTAATTTCTTGAATTCCTAGTCATCAGCAAAAGCTGGTTTCTGAGGTCATAAAGCAAAAGGCTGATGTGTGGCCCAATTCTAAGGTTCCTACAAAGATAACATTTACAGACTATTGAACAGCATCAACATTCTCCTAGGCATGCTATTCATTCCAAAAATGTTTATTAAGCACCTATTATGTGCCAGGCACTCTGTTTCATACTCAGCTTGAATTAGGCAGGCAAGGTCCTCACACTCTCTGTACTTACATTCTGGGGAGACATTCATTGACTCAACTGGTACTTTTACCTGCCAGTTACTGTCCTAGATGCTAAGAATAGTGTAGTGAGTCAGATAGACAATCCCCACCCCCTCAATGAGATTATACTCTAGTAAAATATAAATTACTAACAAGTGGGACAAATACTTTCACAAAATAATTAATGATTTCAGGGAAACAAAGAAAATAATATTGTGTGATTATGTGGAGGAAAATATTTAGATAAAGTGACAAAAAGAATTCTCTGAGTTGGCATATCATCTTAGACCTGCATGATTTAAGGCTTCACCAAAGGACAAGGGAAATGCAGTGGATATTTTGACAGGCAGGATGCCAGGTTCTGGGTCTAGAACAGGAGTAAGGGAAGAGGTGGAAGCAAGTTTAGATTTGCTGGAGCTGGATCACACAGGACCTTGGAGATCTTATACAGAGTATGAAGAGAAACAATGGCAAACTCAATAATTTGGAGAAAGATCTTGGGAAAGAGGGAGAGGTCCATGGCAAAAATTTGCAGAATTTTTGCTCCTAAGGAGAAGTTTATAGCATTATACACTCACAAGAGAAAATATGAAAAGTACAGGCCAAATCATGTTCAATGTCTGACTTCATCCATAAGGAATAATAAATTATACAAATATGATTAGCAGGGGAAGGGCATGATTAGATTTCAACTATTAAAACATTTCTTTGTATATCACCAATTGTTCATGAGAATGAGGAGAACAAAATCTCTCATTCATTGCCAGTGGAAATGTAAAATGTTACAACCATTTTGAGAAAAACGTTGTTAGTGTCTTATAAAATCAAACATACACAATTCCTGTGCTTCAGCAATTACATGCCCAGTCATTTACCCAGGAAAAGCAGAAGCACAGCTGCAAAAAGATATGTATGCAAATGTTCACAGCAACTTTATTCATAATAGCCAAAAGTTACAAAAATGCAAATGTCCATCAACAGGTGAATGAATAAATAAAATGTGGTATATAAATAAAATGGAATATTAATAAAAATGAACACAACATGCATGCAAAAACATGAATGAACCTCAAAAATAGTATATTAGGTGAAAGGAACCTCATGTATCTATAATTCCATTTATATAAATTTCTAAAACATGCAATTTGATGGACGCTGAAAAATAACAGTGATAGTTTCATTTCAAATGGGGTTGGGACTGACTTGAGAAGGACAGGAGGGAAACTTCTGAGATTGTAGTTATATTCTATATTTTGATAGGGGTTTGGATTATGCACAAGTATGCATTTGTCAAAACTCAGAAAGTGTGCACATTTATTGATGTATTTCATTGAAAATATTACCTCAAAGAGAAAAGAAATTGTAAAGAAAAGTTTAACATTAATTAATGTATATCACAATGAACTATTTAATGAAATACTGGTGTTTGAATGTTTCTATGAAAGTTATTAAAAAAACAAGGTGATTTGGTGGATGGGTAAATAATAAAACAAAAGTTGGAATAAATTTATGATAGAATTTACTTATTATGCATGAGTGCTCACTGCAAAAGTCTTTCAACTTTGTTTTTTGCTTTTAATATTTCATTATAAAATCTTGTGAAACTTATAACTCTAGGTACAGTGTAGAAATTTAGTCTTGGGAATTGAAAAACACTTGTAGGCAGACCAGGTGGAAGGTGTTCTGTTATTCAGTAGGGTTACTAAGGCATCTTTGAGTGTTAGGGATGTAGAACTGGTAGATAAGAGGTGTTCAGATTCAATCACTAGAGTATGAGGAAGATTTTGATAAAGAGGCTAGGAAGAGGAGCAATAATTAAGTAATTGTGGCTTGTATAATTAGATGAGGTTGAGGCAATTAAGGTCATGTGCTTAGATTGTTGATGTCTGTAAACTTACAGATGTTATGATAGCTCAGCAATCATAAAAATGAGTTAGGGGTTTGGAGATGGTAAAAGGTCTCTGGCTATAAATTTCTTACAACAACACTGAGGGCTTGACAAACTCATCAGCCCTCCTCTATTAGGCAATGCCGATGCTCTTGAGAGACTCTTGACCCTCTGTTTGAGAACATAGGGGACCTCCTCAGGATGGGAGTCCACCACCTTGCTGCTCATTATGTGGGTCTCCACCCATTAATATAACACCCAATGGTAAGATGAACACTCACACACTCCCTAGAAGCCTCCCCATGTGAGCCCGTCCCAAATGCCCCCCACATTCAACACCCCAAACCCAAAAACCTCACGTGCCATATTGCCAAAAGAGCATTCCTAGCATTGTAGTTTCAGCCATGTACACATCAATCCCCAATGTTCACCTGCTCCCTCCCACTACCATCACCCAGTTCCATGGACAATCCAACCCAGCCTCCCATCCCACACCCCTGACAAACAAGCACTGCCTAACCTAAAAGTATCATTACACCACTGTCATGTCCTTCCACTGTACACCTACACACTTCCAAGTTATTATATATTTTGACCATATACTTTAGTTGCTATTATAAATGGGATTTTTTCTTGATTTCCTAATGAGATTGCTCATTATTTGTGTACAGAAATGCTACTGATTTTTGTACATTGATCTTATAATGTGTGACTTTATTGAACTCATTTATAAGCTCTAGAATATTTGCTGTAGATTTCTCAGGGCTTTCTATGTACAGAATCATGTCATTTGCAAATAGTGAAATTGTTACTACTTCCTTTGCAATTTGACTGCCTTTTATATCTTTTTCTTGCCTAATTGCTTGAGCAAGTATTTCTAACACAATGTTGAATAGAAGTGGTGAAAGTGGGCATCCTTGTCTTGTTCCTGATCTTACAGGGAAAGCTTTGAGTATTTCACAACTGAATATGCTGTTAGCTGTGTGTTTTTCATATATACCCTTTATCATGTTGAAGTTTCCTTCTATTCCTATCATGTTGAAGGTTACTGTATTTTGACAAATGCTTTTTCTGCATCTAAAGAGTTGATCACGTGGTTTTTTCATTTGTTCTGTTTATGTAGTGTACTACATTGACTGATTTTCTTATGTTGAAGCATTCTTACATACTAGGGATGAAACCCACTTGGTCACGGTGTATAATTCATTCGATGTGATGTTGAATACAGGTAGCAAGTATTTGGTTGAGGATTTTAACATCTAGGTTTGTTAGAGAAATTGGTCTAAAGTTTTCCTTTCTCATGGCATATTTGACTTTGATATTAAGGTGATGTTGGCATCATTGTATGAGTTAGGCAATGTTCTTTCTAATTCTATTTTTTGGAGGAGTTTAAGCAGGATTGTTGTTAGTTTTTTCCAGTATGTTTGATAGAATTCATTTGTGAAGCTATCTGATCCTGGACTCTTCTTAAGTTGGGAGGCTTTTTAAGACTAATTCTACCTTGTTAATTGTGATTGGTCTGTTGAATTCATCAATTTCTTCTTTTGACAATATAGGCTGCTTTTGTGTTTCTAGGAATTTGTCCATTTCCTTTAAATTGCTCATCTTTTTGGAATATAATTTTTCAAAGTATCCTTTTATGATACTCTTTATTTCCGTGGGGTCAGTGATGATATCCCCTTCCTCATTTCTTATTTTATGTATCTGTATCTTCTCTCTCTTTTTCTTTGTTAGTTTAGCTAAGGGTTTGTCAATTTTATTTATCTTCCCAAAGAACCAGCTTTTTGTTTTGTTTGTTTTTTCCTGTGCTTTCTTATTTTTTTATTTCATTTAGTTCTGCTCTAATCTTGTTATTTACTTCTTTCTACTTCCTTTGTGGCTAGTTTGTTTCTCTTTTTCTAATTCCTCCAGGTATTCAGTTAGGTCTTTGATTTTACCTCTTTCTTCTTTTTTAATAAAGGCATATATGGCTATGAATGTTCCTCTCAGTATAGCTTTTGCTGCATCCCATAGGTTTTGATACGTTGTCTTGTCATTTTTATTCATTTCAAGATAGTTACTGATTTCTTTTGCAATTTCCTCCTTAACCCACTCTTTGTCCAAGAATGTTTTGTTCAACTTCCATATTTTTGTGCCTAAACTGGTTCTCTGTCTCTTTACTGATTTCCAGCTTCATTCTATTGTGGCTAGAGAAATTACTTTGTATAATTTTGATCTTTCTGAATTCATTGACAGTTGTTCTGTGGCCCAGCATGTGGACTATCCTGGAGAATGATCCATGTGCATTTGGGAAGAGTGTATATCCTGCTGTATTTGGGTGTACTGTTCTATATATGTCTTTTAATTCCAGATCCTCTAATGTATTATCCAAAATATATGTTTCTGTATTGAATCTCTGTTGATATGTTCCATCTAATGGTGATAATGGTGTATTAAAGTCCCCCACTATAATTGTAGAGGCATCTATTTCTCCATTTATTTTTCCAATGTTTGCATTGTGTATTTTGAAGCGTTCTGGTTAGATGCATAAATGTTGATGGTTGTTCTTTCTTCTTCGTAGATTACCTCTTTTATTAATATGTACTGTCCTTCTTTGTCTCTTACAATGGTTTTGCATTTAAAGTCTTATTAGTAAAGATACTCCCACCCTTTTTTGGTTATTGTTTGCTTGTAAAATTGTTTTCCAACCATTCACTTTCAGCCTCCTCACATCCCTGGGTTTAAGGTGGGTTTCTTGTAGACAGCATGTAGATGGGTCATGTTTACTTATCCATTCTGCCAATATGAGTCTCTTGACTGGTAAGTTTAATCCATTAACATTCAATGTTATTACTCTCAAGGAATAAGTTACATTAGCCATATTTTCTTTAGGTTTATGTAAGTTATGTATTGTTTTTATTTCTTTTTATCTTTCTGGTTGTTCTTACACTCTTCTCCAACTCTTATTCTCCTGTTTTTCCTTTTGACCTTCAGAACTCCCTTTACTATTTCTTGAAGTGCAGGTTTCTTATCAACATATTCTCTTGATTTCTTTTTATCTGTGAATATTTTGAGCTCTCCTGAAATTTTGAATGCCAGCTTTGCTGGATAGAGAGTTCTTGTCTGGAAGTTTTTCCTTTCAGCACCTTATGTATGTCATTCCCCTGCCTTCTTGCCTCCATGATTTGAGATGAGAAATCAGCAGTTAATCTTATCGAACTTCCCTTGTACATGATGGTTTTCTTTTCTCTTGCTGCTTTCACTATTCTCTCTTTGTCTTGAACCTTGGACAATTTGACAAGTATATGTCTTGGAGTAGGACTATTGGGATTTAGGCTGTTTGGGGTGCGCTGCACTTCCTGAACATGTACATCTATCTCCCTCAGTAGGGTTGGGAAATTTTCAGCCATTATTTCCTCCAACACACCTTCTATCCCATTTCACTTCTTATCTCCCTTTGGGATGCCTGTCATGCATATTTTTGTGTGTTACATGTTGTTATTCAAATCTTTAAGTCCCTGCTGAAGCTTTTCTATCTTTTTTATCTATTTGTTCTACTATATGTTTGATTTCAGATGTACTGTCTTCCACGTTGCTGATTCTTTCCTCTTCCTGTTCAAATGTGCTGTTGTATACTTCAAGGGTACTTTTGATTTCTTGTATTATGCCATTCATCACCATCATATCCTTTATCTTTTTATGTAGTTTTAAAGTTTCTTCAGTACGTTCTCCCAGTGTCTTCTTAATATCCTTAATATCTTCCTTAACTTCATTAAGTTGATTCATGATATTTGTTTGGATATCTCGGATTAGTTGCTCCATGTTCTGCATCTCCTCCTGGTTTTTAATTTGTTCCTTCGACTGGGATATGTCTTTCAGTTTCTTAATATGTCTTGTAATTTTTTTGTTGGTGTCTAGTCATCTGTTCATCTTGATGGGTTTATTCAGTTGTTTATCTTCTCTCTGTTTTCTATGGCTTTATTTTTGTTGATTTTGTGTGTGTGATAAGATTTCATTTTGACACTTTGTTCCTTTTATTCTATTTCCTTGTCATTGTCTATGTTCCCTTGAAAGAAAAAATTAGGACCAGAGAAAGTGATAGGAAAAGAAAAATAATAATAATAATAATAATAGTAAAATGTGGGAGAAAACTGTACAAGACCTTGAAAATTGCAAAATTAATATGCATAAGAACAGAGGAATAAGTTTATGAAAGTGAAATAGAAACAATGAAACAAGAAACAGAATAGAGAAAAATATAGAGAATGAATTAAAAAGTATGAATGGCGAGATGAGGGGCAAAGAAAAGAGAAAAAAGGTAAAGAAAAAAGTAAAAAATAAGTAAACAGAAAAAAGAAGATAGAAAGCAATAAAGACAAGAAAAATTGGACACCAAATAAAAGTGAAATGAAAGAATAACAACAGAAAACATAAGATATAAAGTTGAAGATGGGAAAAGAAATAGCATAGGTAGAGTAAATCAGTGAACAAAAGAAAAGAAGAAAAACAAACAAACATAGAAACAAAGGAAGGGGAAACACAGCAAACAAGAAACAGGGCAGTAGCAACTCATTTAAAAAAAAGAAGACAGAAGAAAAATTACAAATTTAAAAAGCCAAAAAACAAACATGGAAAAACAGCCTTCTCTCTTAGTCGCATAAGGATCTTCTCAGGGTGCTGGTGTTCATATATCACTCACTGTGCAGCCTGCCCTCTCTAGGTTTTGAATCAGAACTTTTTTTTTTTTTAATAAAAAAAGGGATCAAATAAAATCTAATACACAGAGAATGTCTATATGTTCCCTGTCATAAAATTTCAGCTGGATGCCTAATAACCTAATAGATCACTTCTCAAGGAAGAGCCACTAATCGAACCTGGGACCTTATGTACGCTAGGCAGGAATTTTATCGCTGATCTCTTCAGCTTCCTTAGGTTAATGAGCCTTTCAGAAGGCTATCTGTACCTTTTCCCTTGGGCAAGTTAGAGTCCCTACAGTCTACCTGAATTTTGCTGATCAACTGCCTGTCTCTGCCTCCTCTCTGATGTAATTCTTCTCTTTACCTAGGCAGCTGGGTGTGACAGCCTGTCTAAGGAAATCTCCCTCCCTACTCCCTGTAGAGCCTGGGTCCCTTCTGATATTCAAGAGGGACCCATCTTGCTAGACTCATCACAAAGAAATCACTCACCACCCTTCCATACCACTCTTCCTTGCAGGGAATCTGCCCTCACACTCCTGTTTGGAGCAGGTAGCCAGGGACTCCACCTAGGCTGTCTGCCCTGAGGTCTGGGTATGTGTGCTGCTTCCAGCCATTGAAGCAAGAAACCCACTATTTTCCCCTGGCTTCCCTATCTGTCCAGTATCTCCCTAGGTGTCTCAGAGCACCTTTCCATTATAGAATGGGAATATACATCCAAAGGAAAATATATCCAAAGGAGCTGACAGGAAGGATGATGTTTGTTCTCTCAGTTAGATGCAATTCACCAGGAGTTTTACCCTCAATATCTCAGGGTGGGGGAGGGGAGCCCTTCAGGCAGCTGGGAGGCTTAATAACTCAAAATTACTTGTTTTGACTTCTTCATCTTTCTTTTCATGACACTTCTGTGAATTGTGAAGCAGTGTCCTGGTTTGCTGTACTCCAAAGCAGATCCCCAAGGCAGCCTCTGGTTCTTTCTTTGTTGTTTTAGTGAAAGCTGAGTCTTTTCTGCCTAACCCATTGGCAAAGTTACCACAGTCCTCCTGAAATTTATTATTAATGAAGAACCATGTATTCCCTTTTTCGAATCTGTCAATATTAGAGTAATATATTTTGGGACTCTGACATTAGGTGCATATATATTTATAATGGTTATGACTTCTTGTTTAATTGGCCCCTTTAACTGTGTATAGTGACCATTTCTCTCCCTTGAAACAGTTTCTGAATGAAAGTGTATTTTATCTTTTATTAGTATAGATTACCACAGCTCTTCTTTGGTTAGTTTTTCCATGGTATATATTTTCCCTCCTTACAATTTTAAGCTATTTGTGTCTTTGAATTCTTTGTGGCTTTCATGTAAACATCCTATGGTCAGGTCAGGCATTTAATTGACTTAGTCAATCACTAACTTTTTATTGGATAGTTGAATCAATTTACATTTAAAGAAACTACTGATAAAGCAGGACTTTCTTATGTCATTTTGCTATTCTGCCTTTGTAAGTCATAACTTTTTTGATTCTCAAATCTTCTGTTAATACCTGTTCTCTTATTTATTTATTTTTTTTTAATTTTCTCATTTTGAGTCCCTTTTCATTTCTTTCTAAATATGTATATTTTTTATATTATTCCACTGTGAATACAGTTGGCCTACAATTTACAGATTAATACCCAAACTGCAAAAATCACTTTGGATTTTACACCAATTATCTTCAAAGCGTATGCATCCCCTTTTCTTATATAACTCCATCCCCCACGTCTTTGGTGTAAACCTTACAAATTATATTTTTTTGTATTACAGAAATTATAGGTTTACAGAACAAGCATCCATGAAATAAAAGATTCCCATATGCCAACCTAAATTGTTATATTATAACACTTTGCATTGGTGTCGAACATTTGTTACAAATGAAGAAAGCAAATTTTTAGAAAATTGTGCTATTGTTTATAGTCAGTGGTTTAATTCAAGGTTAACTGTGTAGTTCCATGGATTCATATTTTTAATTTTTAGTCTAACATATACAATCTAATATTCTCCATTTATGCACATTCAGATATATATTACAGGGTTGTTACTTTCACAATGTTGAACAACCATCACCACCATGAATTACCAAATATTTTCATCATTCCAGGTAGGAACCCTGTACAATGTAAGCCTTAACTGGCCATTCCCTATCCCCACCCCACCCACCTTTGATAAGCTATTTCTAGATTCTATCTTCAAATGTTTGATGATACTATTTATTTCAAATCAACAGTATCATCACTGTTGTTTTTTCATGTCTGAGTTATATCCCTCAACATACTGTTATCAGGACATCATGAATTTTTAGGGCTGAATAACTTTCCATTGTATGAATTTGCCCCAATTTCATTTATCCATTCATCACTTGATGGACAATTGGGTTGTTTCCATCTTTTGGCGTTTGTGAATAATGCTAATATGAAATTCAATATGTGAATAACTGTTCAAGTCCCTGCTTTAAATTCCTGTGGGTATAAACTTAGCAGTGGGATTGCTGGGTCTTATGGTACCTCTAAAGATCGCCTTCCTAGGAATCTCCAAACTCTCTTTTACAGAGGGTGCAATATTTTACTTTTACTTTTATTTTACTTTGACAGCAGCAATGAATAAGATTTTCCTATTTAACTGCACAAACACTTGCTATGTATTATTTTTTTAATAACTGCCATTGTAATGTGTGTGAATTGATATCTCATTATGGTTTTGATTTGCATTACTCTGATGGCTAATGATGTTGAGCATCTTTTCATGTCCTTTCTGGTCATTTGTCTTTTTTTTCTTTGGAGAGATGTCTACCTAAGAATTTTGTCCATTTTGTTGATAGGGTGGTTTGCTTTCATTTTGGGGTAAACAATATCATTACATATTCTGAATATTAAACTTTTACTGGATATATGGTTTTCAAGTATTTTCTCCCATTGTGTAAGTTTGATTTTCTTTGACCATAAAGTCCATTGAGGCTCAAAAAATTTTAATTCTGATGAGGACTCATTTATCGATTTTTCCTTTTGTTTCTTGTGTTTTGCATGTAAAGTCTGTGAAACCATTGTCTAACACAAAGTCCTGAAGAAGCTACCCTATGTTTTTTTTATTTTTCTTTTTATTAGAGAGTTGTGAGATTACAAAATAATCATACATAATGTGCAAAATTACTGTAAATCACCCCATCGCCAAAACCATGCATTTTCATAAAACATTTGTTACAAACTATGAAAGAACATAATCAAAATATTACTATTGCTCAAAGCTTACATTTTGTGTATATATTCCATAAACCACCCTATTATTAACATCATGTATTAGTATTATATAGTTGCTCTCATATTTGTACGGTTAATAACCATCCATCATCCACCACATGGTTCACTATGTTATACAGTTCCATGCCTTGATCCCTCAATCCCAATATATGCTCAGTGGCTCTCAGTTTATCACAGAGTTGTGCTCTCATTGCTTCAGTAAATTTTAGAACACTTTCTTTGCATCAATAGAAAAAATCCCAAAACCTTCTTTTTTTGAGACTTAGTATTGATGTAGTATCTTCTTTGCCGATGATGGAAGAATATTAGAATATTTTTGTTAACTATAGTCCATAAGTTATATTAATTGTATTTATATCATGTGTCACAATATTCTTACCATCTTGCAATAGTGATGTACATTTGTTCTAGTTATAGAAGAGCATTCTTGTATTTGTACTATTAACCACAGTCCTCATCCACTACCAGGTTCGCTATGTTATTCAGTCCCTAGATAATTCTCTAGCTTTCTTTCAACTGACATTTATGTCCCTAAACTACCCATTTAGTAATAAATCACATTTATAAACCAGTTTATTTGTACTCACTATCAAGTGTTACCAACAATTCTATCCATTTTGACACTTTTACTGTCAAACTACTGAAAAATTCTACATACATTAAACAACAGTACCCCTTCTCAGCTATCATCCTATTTCTGAGTAATCTATACTCTAAATTTTAATTCCATGTGTTTATTCTTCATATTTATCTCATATTAGTGAGACCATACAATATTAGTCCATTCGTGTCTGGCTTGTTTCACTCAGCATAGTGTCTTCAAGGTTCATCTATGCTGTCATATGTGTTCCAATTTCATTTCTTCTTACAACAGCATAGTATTCCATCATATGTATATACCACATTTTGTTTATCCATTCAACCATTGATGGACACTGGAGTTTTCATCTTTTGGCAATTGTGAATAATGCTGTTATGAATATTAGCATGCAAATGTCTGTTCATGTCACCTTTCTCAATTCTTCTATTTATATTCCTAGTTGAGGGATAGCTGGATCATACAGCAGCTCTATATTTAGCTTCCTGAGGAACCACCAAATTATTTTCCACAGAGGCTGCAGAATTCTACCTTCCCACCAACAGTGAAGGCATTTCCTTATTTCTCCACATTCTTTTCAGCACTTGTTGTTTTCTGTTTTTTAAATAATGGCCATTCTATGTGGTGTGAGATGATGTCTCATTTTAGTTTTGATTTGCATATCCCTAATAGCTAGTGAGTTTTTCACCATGTGTATCTCCTCCTTGGGAAAATGCATATTGAAGTCTTTTGGCTATTTTTAATTGGATTTCTTGCGCTTGTATCACAGAGTTGTATGATCTCTTTAAATAGCATGGAAATCAAACCCTTATAGGATATGTGGTTTCCAAATATTTTCTCTCATTGAGTAGGCTGTCGTTTCACTTTCTTGACAAAGTCTTTTGAATCACAAATGTGCTTATGTTTTGGGAGGTCCCATTTACACATGTTTTTCTTTCATTGCTTGTGTTTTGAGTGTAAAACACCACTCATAACCAGGTAATGACGATGTGTTCCTATATTTTCTTTCAGAAATTTTATGGTTCTAGCTTTTATATTTAAGTCTTTGATTGATTTTGACTTACATTGCTTATAAAGCATGAGGTAGGGATCCTGTTTCCTTATTTTGGACATAAATATCTAGTTCTCACTGCACCATTTGTTGAATATGCTTTCCTGGCCCAGTGGGGTGGGCTTGACAGCCTTGTCAAAAATCAGTTGCTCATAGATGTGAGGGTCTTGTTCTAAACATTCAATGCAGTTACATTGGTCTATATGTCTATCTCTATGCCAGTACCTTGTGGTTTTTATCACTATAGCTAGGAAATATGATTTAAAAATTGGAAGTGAGATTCCTCCAAATTTGTTCTACCTTTTTAAGATGTTTCTGGCTATTTTGGGTCCCTTACTCTCCCAAATAAATTTGATTAATTCATTTTTTCATTTCTTAAAAAAAAAAAACAGCTGGAATTTTTATCTAGATTGCATTGAATCTGTATATCAACTTGGGTAGAATTGACACCTTATCGTTACTCTTCCAATTCATGAACACAGAATGTTCTTCCATTTTTTCAGGTCTTTGATTTCTTTCAGTAATGCATTGTAGTTTTCTGAATACAGATCCGTATATCTTGGGTTTAGATTTTTCCTAAACATATTTGATCCTTTTAGTCACTATTTTAAATGTAATTTCTTACTGACTTCCTACTCAGATTGCTCTTTACTAGTGTATAGAAACAATACTGAATTTGTGTATTAATATTGTATTCTGTCACTATGATTAACTCATTTATGAGATCTAGTAGCTTTCTTGAAGATTTTTCAGTAGTTTCCATGTATAAGATCATATCATCTGTGAATAGCAAAAAGTTTTACTTCTTCTTTTCCAATTTGGATTCCTTTTATTTATTGTTCTTGACTGCTCTAGCTAGAACCTCTAGCATCATTTTGAACAATGGATGACAGTGGGCATCCTTTTCTTGTTCCCAACCTGAACAAGTAAGCTTTCAGTGTTTCACCATTGAGTACAATGTTAGCTATGTTTTTTTTCTTTTCATATATACCATTTATAATGTTAAGGAAGTTTCATTCAATTCTTATTTTTCAGGGTGTTTTACTCAATAAAATTTGTCATAGTTTTTCAAATGACTTTTCTGCATCAATTGTGATGATCATGTGATTTTTCTTCTTTGATTTATTAATGTGATGTATTACATCATTTTATTTTCTTGTTTTGAAGCACCCTTGCAAGCCTGGGATAAAACCCAATTGATCATGATGAATATTACTTTTAAAATGTTCTTGGATTCAATTAGCAATTTATTTGTTGAGAGTTTTTGCTTCCAAATTCATTAGGGAAATGGCTTTGGAATTTTCATTTTTAATAATATCTTTATTCAGCTTTGGTGTCAGAGTGATGTTTTGCTTCATTGAGTGAGTTTGGTAACTTTCCTTCCAGTTGAATTTTTTGAAAGTGTTTGACTAAGTTTTTATCAAACCTTCATTGAATGCTTTGTAGAATTGCCTTGTGAAGCCATGTGGTCTAAGTTTTTTCATTCTGAAGAGGCTTTTGATGACTGTTTCAATCTCTTTAATTGTGATTCTTTTGTTGAGGTCTTCTATGTGTTCTAGGGATAGTGTAGATCATTCATATCTTCCTAGGAATTTGTCTATTTCATCTGTGTTTTTCAGTTTGTTTGTGTACAGTTGATTCTAGTATTTTCCTATGATCTCATTTATTTCTGCAGGGTCATTAATAATGTCCCTATTTTCACTTCCAATTTTATTTATTTACATCTTCTCTCTTTTTCCTTTGACAGCCTAGCTAAGGGTTTGTCAATTTTGTTGATCTTCTCAAAGAACCCTTTTAGTTTTGTTAATTTACTCTTGGTTTTTTGTTCTCAACTTCATTTATTTCTGCTCTGATCATTTTTATTTCTTTTCATCTGCTTGCTTTGGTAATATTTTGCTGTTGTTTTTTTTTCAAATTCCTCCAGGTGTGTAGTTAAGTCATTGGTTTTAGCTCTTTCTTCTTTTTAATGTAAACATTGAAGGCTATAAATTTCCCTCTCATTACTGCCTTTGCTGCACCTCATAAGTTGTCATATGCTGTGTTCTCATTTTCATTCATCTTGAGAAATTTACTGATTTATCTTGCAATTTCTTCCTTGACACACTGATTATTTTACTGTTCTGTTTAATCTGCATATATTTATGAATTTTCCCATTTTCTGCCTGTTGTTGATATCCAGCTTCATTTCATTATGATCAGAGCCAAGAATAAATACATCAAGAAAATCAGGTGCTGAGACACCAATAAATAATTGCAAATCATACCAAGAAATAGGTGTATATGGCCCAGGAAAAGGAAAAAACTATACCTCCAGATGACATAAAGGAGTTTAGATTACTAATCACAGAAGTTTAAACAAATCTTCTTAATAAATTCAATTAAATGGCTAAAGAGATTAAGGATATTAAGACAACACTGGGTGAGGACAAAGAGTAATTTGAAAGTGTACATAGAAAAATAGTACATTTTGTGGGAATTAAAGACGCAGTGTTATATTACACGGGAGGCATATAACAGTAGATTTGAAGAGGCAGAAGAAAGGATCAGTTAGCTTGAAGACAGGGCCTCTGAACTCCAACACACACCAGAACAGATAAAGAAAGGAATGGAAAAAATTGAACATGATCTCAGGGAATAAAAGTTGGCAACAGACATACAAACATACATGTCATGGCTTTTCCAGAAGGAGAAGAGAAGGGATAAGAAATAGAAGTTATATTTAAGGAAATAATGGTATAAAATTTCCCAACCACTTTGAAAGACATAGAGACCCATGTTCAAGAAGCACAATGTACTCCAATTTGAATAAATACAAATAGACCTACTCAGATACACATAAAAAATCAGAATGTCTAATGCTAAAGATAAAGAGAATTCTAAAATCAGCAAGAGAAAACTGATTCATCACATATAAGGGATGCCCAATAAGATTAAGTGCTGATTTGTCATCAGAAACAATGGAGGCAAGAAGGTAGTGGTATGACATATTTAAGATACTGGAAGAGAAAAACTTCCAGCCAATTATCTTATATAGTTCAATATTGTCTTTCAAAAATTAGGGCATGTTTAGAATATTAACAGATAAATAGAAACTGATAGAGATTGTAACCAAGAGTTTGGCTTTGCAGGAAATACTAAAGTGATTGCTACAGCCTGATAATCAAAGACATGAGAGAGAGACTTGGAAGAGATTCTAGAAATGAAGAATATAACATTAAAAGAAACTAAAAGTGTAATAATAGTGATGAAAATAAGATACAACAGATAAAACCCAAAGGCCTAAATGAGTGAAATAAGAACTGCCTTTACAGTAATAGCATTGAATATTAATTGATCAACTCCCCAATCAAAAGACACAGACTCACAAAATGGATAAGAAAATATGAGTTATCTATATGCTGTCTACAAGAGACTCACCTTAGACCCAAGGAATAAATAGATTGAAAATAAAAAGCTGGAAAATGATATTCTACTCTTGCAGTAATAAAAAATGCTGGGGTATCTATACTTAGATGAAATAGACTTTAAAAGCAAATCTGTTTTATAGACAAGAAAGGACATTAAAATATTAATAACAAGGTAATACACCAGGAATAAATATCATAAATGTATATGTACATGTCCAGTGTATCCCAAAACAAATGAGGTAAATGCTGTCAAAACTTAAGGGATAAATAGATGTCTCTGCAATAATAGTTGGCAACTTCAAAAGATCAGCCTCATCTTTGGAAAGAATATCCATGAAGAGGATTAATAAAGAAACAACCTATGTTTTCTTCTAGGAATTTGATAACTCTGACTCTTATTTAGATATTTGATCAATTGTAAATTGATTTTTATAAATAGTGTGAGGTAGGGGTCCTCCTTCTTGGTTGTGAAAATGGAGATTCAGTTTTCTCAGCACCATTTGTTGGAGGGACTGTTCATTCCCAATTATGTATTCATTGTTCCCATGTTAAAAATCAATTGGCAATAAATGTGAGGGTGGATTTATAAGTTCTTACTTGAATTAAATTGTTCTATATGACTGTACTTGTGTTAGTACCAGATATTTTTGCTTAATGTGACTTTGTAATAAGTTTTAAGATAGGGAAGTGTGAGTTCCCCAGCTTCATCCCTCATTTCTAAGATTGTTTTTGTTATTAAGGACCTCTTACCTTTCCATATAAGTTTGATGACTGGGTTTTCCAGTTGTGCAGAGAATGTTGGAATTTTCATTGGTATTGCAATAATCTATAAATCTCTTTGAGTAGTGTTAATAATATATAATAATATATAGTCTACCAGACCATGTACATGGAATGTCCATCAATTATTTTAAGTTTTCTTTGAATTCTTTTAGTTATATTTTGTAGTTTTCTGAGTCCAATACTTCACATCCTTGGTTAGATTTATTGCTAGATATTTTAAGTTTTAGTAGCTGTTGTGAAAGGAATTTTTCTTGATTTCTTCTCCCAATTGATCATTGTGTATAAAAACTCTACTGATATTTGTGTGTTGATTTTCTAACATGCCATATTGCTGAATTCATTTATTAGTTCTAGCATTTTGGTTGTGAATTTTTTCAGGAATTTCTGCATTAAGGATCATGTTATATACAAGTAGGTTACATTTTTTTCTTGCATTCTAATTTTGATGATTTTATGTATTTTCCTTGCCTAATTTCTCTGGCAAAAACTTTCAGTACAATGTTGAATAAAAGTGGTTATATTGGACATCATTATCTTGGTCTTTATGTTAGAAGCAAAGCTTTTAGCCTTTCACTATTAAGGATGTTAGTTAGGGCTTTTCAAATTTGCCCTTTATCATGCTGAGGAAGTTTCTTATATTGTTCATTCGTTGTTTTCCTGATATCCTTTAGTTCTTTGTGTATTTTACTTTATCTTTTTGAGCATTGGTAAAATTTTTTATAGGCTTTGTTTGGTATGTACACATTCTGGTCTTCATTGATGTTTTCTGGAATTTATACATTTCCTTTGGATGAGCCATCATTTCCAGTTTGTTTGTATGGATTATTTTTTGCACACTGCACACTTTAATACGTTAAAATTTGAACTCTGGGATTAATTTTCTGAGATGTTTCTTTCCTGATTTTTAACCACCTGGTGATAAGACTGTATTTTCATAAACTTCAGCCCTCCTATCAGCAAGATCTGTTGAAGACTATGCAGTGTGTAGTGTCCTCCCTATCATTCTGTGCCTGTGACTTGTCCTCAGCTTGTGTTTGCTAGTTGTTTTGGAGCTCCACTGTGTACAGAGGTCGATTATCCTTTCCATTTACCAAAAGACACTCTTCCCTGTCTTGGATGTTTAAAGCAAGAAAGGCTTGTTCCATACAGTCCTCCTCTATAGTTTTTTTTATATATATATATTTTTTATTTTAAAAAAATTCTTAGAGAACATAAATGTTAAGTAAAAATATAGAGGATTCCCATATGCTGTGCTCACTACCCTTCCCACATATTTCCACATTAACATCCTTCATTAGTATGGTACATTTGTTACAATTGAACATATTTGGGAGCATTGCCACTAAGCATGGATTATATTGTAGTTTACCCTCTCTCCCACACAATTTTGTAAGTTATGAAAAGGTATATATCTGTCATTACAACATCTTTCAGGAAAATTCCCAAGTCCTGAAAATGTACCCATATTGCACCTGTTTTTCCCTCTCCCTTACCTCAGAACCTACAGTGGCCACTGCCTCTACATCAATGATAAAAGTTCTTCCATTGCTGGAATCAAAATAATTTTATTGTAGAATAACCATAAGTCTACTCTTGTTCATCATTCATTCCCCAAACCTGAAGATTTTGGGTTGGTGATATCCACCCCACCTCTAATTAAGAAGGGGGTTGAGTCCCATGGGGCAGATGGATGGGAATATCTTGCTTTCAGTGCAGACTTTTTCTGCTCCTTGGGATGTTCTTTGTTCATCAGCATATTCTTCTTAGTTGTCCTGGTTGAGTCCAATGAAATGGAGAATAAGTGTTGCAACTCTTTTGAGATCCCAGCTGGCACATGGACAGCAGAAAGATTTAAGTCTCTTGGACATACACTTATCTACTCCAGTACTAACTATAGGTTCAAACAGAAGGGGCAGAGGAACCATGTGTATGGAAACCACAACTGAGGCCAACTCTGTCACACTAGAAAGCCTAAATTCCAAAGTAGGACCCATTAGCAGGGCACCAAACTCCTGAGCTCTCTGTCCTGCCTATAGAGTCTGGATGTCTCCAGAGCTCTCAGGAGCCCTCATATTTCAGGCAATATTTACTTTTTCAGCCAATGATCCTGCTGAGATGTCCATAAGCATAACCGCTGGAATGACCTCTTGACTCACTTTCAAGTCTCAGCCATTTAAATTCATTCATCTTTATCTTACCCCCCTTTTGGTAAAGGTCTCTTGTCGGTTGAATTGCTAGTTGGTACTTGGTAGTAATCCCTTGGTGCCAGGGAAGCTCATCCTCAGGAGTCATTTCCCATGCTGGGGGGAAGGTAATGGATTTATATGCTGAGTTTGGTTAGAGGCCATGTTTGAGCAACAAGGAGGCTCTTAGGAGGTAACTCTTAGGCACTCTATAATTATAGGATAAGTTTTAATTTCATAGGTAAAGGTTCGTAAGTACAGTCATCAATATCAAGGGCCTGTCAATAGGCCATCCTCCTACACTAGCCACTGCCCCTGTACTCAGGGGGTTCTTGCTTTCCATTAGAGAATGTGGCAGAGCTCCCCAGGATGGGAATTAAATATGCTTTCAGTTATTGTGTGAATCTCCACCCACCGTGACAATGCCCCATGAACACTTGAACACATTTGTATGGCTTATAAGTATGCCCCACGTGAACCGCCTGCTATGTATCCCCCATCACTGATATCCCACAATAATGATCCTTCCATGCCACAGCAGTAGCCATTCTGTGACCCAAAACTTCAAAAATGAAGCCAACAAAATAACCAAATACAATTAATAAGAAAATGATATAATAATGAGAGATTTAAAAAATAACAAATAGAATACAAAAAAATTTAAAAATTAAAAATAAAAAAATAAAAAATATGCAATTAAAAATTTTTGACATTATGTCTTTCATCACTGTAACATCTGCTGTCTTGTATGCACAGTGACATTTTCTTCCATTTATTACCCCAGTGTCTTACTTTTTTCATTTTGTCATCCAAGAAGATTTAGGTTACCGAAAAATGATGTAATGTACAAAATATTTGGGATTCCCATATACCCAACATCCTCCCCCTTTTCCCCTTTCCCATATTAATAACATTTTACATGTGGATGATACAATTAATGTACAAATATTGAAACATTGCTACTAACTATGGTTAATGATTTACCTTATGGCTTACATTTTGGACCATACACTTTTATAAAGTTTGATGAAATTTAACATGGCCTGTATCCATTATTGCAAGATCATGTAGATCACTTCCACCACCCCCAAAATGCCCCATGTTCCATCTATTCTATTCCTCCCTCCCCTTCCCCTCAGGACCCACATTAGCCACCAACGTTCACTCCTTGAAAAACAGGATTCATAGTTACTTACAACATCATTGAAGGTTTCACATACTGGCCTGTCCTCTCCTATTAGAATATATAGTTTCTTACACTCCTTTCATGGTATAAAGCTGCTTTTGTTTTGAGGCCAAATTTGGGGACATAGGGAGAGGGGTTTCCCAGTTCAATCTTTCAAAACTGAAACACAGCCAGGGAACCAGGAAGGGGAATAGACCAACTCCAATAAGCCCTGGGTAGGGGTTCAGGAATGGTACTAAGTTCCACTTCCATGGCTCACCAAAGGCAAACTTTCTTGGCATGATTAGCAAATGCAGCTTTTCTTCCAACCATCCGCACAGCCATGAGGATATACAATGTTTCCAATTCTCCTCTATTGTCACCTTTGTCTAGGACAGGTTGAAACAATGGGCACTACCACATTTGTCTATGGTTGGTTGAAACATTTAATGCCCTCAGACTTGGGCCTCCAGGAATCCAAAGTCACTAATCAAAATCCATGATCAGTGCTCAGCTGTGCCTACCTCTCATTTTGGGGAAGAGAACTTTTTTAGGAGGTACTGAGGATTGAAACCAGAACTTCATGCATGGGAAGCAGGTGCTCAACTACTGAGCTATATCTGCTCTCTAATGATAGTTGGTCTTTTGTTTTTGTTTTTAGGACATAGTGAGGATCAAACCTGGGACGTCATACATAAGAAGCAGGGTATCAACCATTTGAACTACATCCACTCCCTTGAGGAAGAGGATTTCTAAGTCACTTTTGCTCACCAGAGACCTAAGCAGGTGATGGATCCCATGGAGGGCTGCCACAACAAGAGTGATGGGTGCCAGAAACCACCACAAAGAGAAAGCTATTTACTGGCCTTTACCATAATTTATCATCCTCTTCCTCCTGTACTTCCCTGGATGCTGTACAGTGTTCCACTGGCCTCTGGACATTCAAAATAGTTGTTTCAGACAGTTGCTCTCTCTTTTATAGTTGTTCCACTGGAAGTACTGAATTCTGGACCTCCCTATATCACCATCCTCCCAAAATACCCTATACATTATATCATTATATACTGTATACCTAAAACATAGAACAATCATTACTTTTTACACATTTTCATTTTAGGAAATGTAAGAAGTAAGAAGTGGAGTTACATAATAAAAAATACAGTACACTAATACTGCGATTTAAAATTACCCCTATGGTTAACTTTACCAGAGGTCTGTGTTACTTTATACTGCTTTGAACCACTGTTTTTTCCTTTCCTTTCAATCTGAATATATTCCTTGGTATTGTTTGTGGGGTATGTCTCACAGTGATGAACCCCCTCAAGTTTTGCTTATCTGTGCGTGTCTTATTCTCTCCCTCATTTTTGAAAGGAAACCACACTGGATTTAAAATTCTGGAACAGCAGCTGGTTTCTTTCAGCATGTTAAATAAATCCTTCCTCTGTCTTCTTGCCTCTATGGCTAAAGTTGAAAAGTCAGCACTTAATTTGCTTGGGATTTTCCTATATGTAACTTGTTGCATACCTCTTGCACCTTTCAGAACCCTCTTCTTGTACTTGACACTGGAATGTTTGATTACTATGCATTTGGATATGTACTTTTTGAGTTTGCCCTGTTTAGGATTATTGGGCGTCTTGAATGTGCATATTCATGTCTTTCATATTCCTTCTATACTTTTCCCTGTTTCTTCTTCCTGGACTCCCATAATGCATGTTCACTTGACGGTGTCACTCATGTCTTTCAGGCTTTGTTCACTTTTTAAATTCCTTTTTCTATCTCCTCAGCTTGAATAATTTCAAATGCTTTCTCTTCAGGATCACCAATTCATTCTTCTGCAAAATCTAATCTACTGTTGAAAACGTCCAGGGATTTTTTCATTTCAGTTATTGTGGTCTTCAACTGCCATATTTCTGTTTAACTCCTAATGAGAATCTCAAAGTGATTCCCTTATTATTTATTCATTGTTTTTCTCATGTAATTAGTTCTTTTTCTGTGTTTTAGTTTATCTCCATGAGTATATTGTGGATCATATTTTAAAGTTTGTTTCCAGATTGTCCAACATCTGGACCACTTCTTTTATGGTTTCTGGATTTTTTTTGTTCATTGAATGGATCATAATTTCCTATTTCTTGTTTGCCTTTTGATATTTTTGCACTCTGAAAAATTTTAATATTTTAATGTATTAACTCTGAGATTTAGTCGCTGATATGTCTGTTTTTTAAATTTGTATCCAGTTAGTGATGTGCCAGATATTTTTTTGAATGCCAGGAGCTAACAACTAGATAGATAGATAGATAGATAGATGATAGATAGATAGATACATAAATACATAGATACATAGATACGTAGATACATAGATAGATACATAGATGATAGATAAATGATAGATAGAGATATATATAGCACCTTTTGCATTCTTTGCTATTTTATCTGCTTTGTCTGATTGTCTCCTTCAGAGCTTAGTACTCCTTTCAGGAAGTTCAGTTAGAGGTTAATGTGAAGTGCAATATCCTCTGTCATTCTGAGCCTGCATGAAGCCATGGAACATGCAAATTTTCCTAAGCTTATGCTTTCTTGTGGTCTTAGAAACTCCCCTTTTTATTTTGCAGAATTCATATGTTTCTTCTACTTACTTTGAAGTAGACTTTCACATTCCTTATTTGTGCTGTATTGTGTACCTTAGTGCAAGTACTCATTTGTCCCAGGACACTATGGCTTATTTTTTTCTTCCATTGCTTTAGTTGTCTGCAAGTTGCTTCTGTACCTTCATAACAGATTCTGGGAAGGTGAGAATAAGACATGTCTACTGTTTCAGTCTTTCAGACTTCTACCTGATAGATTGGCCCTGACATACAAACACCAAAGGGTGCACATAGTAGTGATTCTTATCCCTCTAGAAAGTGACAAAGGATCAAATATGGGGCATAGCCTGGTTTCACATTGTGCTGTGAAGGTGCTAAAGGAGGGGACATCAGGAACACAAGGAGGGAGTCGAGGGCAAGATGGCATCAGTTTAAGTGGGCACTCACCATCTGTCACAAAAGACAGCTGATTGGGAACAGGATTCAGCCCAAGTAGGCTGTTCTGGGAGCTCATGGAGCAGGAGACTTTGGGGCATTGATCTGGAGGGAGCTGGACAGGGAGCTAGATTGTTCAAGATAAAACTGTGAATTTTCATCCCCATGGAAATCATAGATGGCTAAGCCCCACACTCACAACAAAGACTCAGGGTGAGCCTTGAGTCCCACCAGCCACCCAGTGAAAGGGAGCATTCTCAGAGAGTGGGAGGGTTCTGGCAAGTGATGGAAAGTGGTTTCCTTTCTTTGGGTTTGGATGCGTGGACCACCTTAAAGCTTTGGGGAGCACAACAGCTGGCTCGAAGGGGCACCAGGCTGAGGGGAGAGGTGAATCTGCTGAGGAAGCCTGATTTACCTAGCCTCCCTGGGATACAGAGGCTTGGACTGAGAGAGGGTGGAGTCAGCCAATTTATTGTTCTGCACTAGGACTGTCAGAATTTCAACTTCCCTAAGGGAGTCAGGTAGTGGGAAGTGCTTAATAAGTTTTCAAGAGCCTATTTAGTGTCCCCTGGGAGGAGGGGGTGGTTAAAAAGAGGCTTGAGAAGTCACTTAGGTGTGGAGTACTCATTCATCTTGGTCCCATTTGAATTTCAAAAGGGAACTCAATCTGACCAGGAGAGGGGAGGGGGGATCTGCTCATACAGCCTGCTGAATCCTGCTGCACTAGGAGAGTAAAACCTGGCCGGGGAAAAGTGACTTAATAGTTTCCTGAAGAGCTGACTGGCCCAGTTGGAGTGGTAGCTCAGTGGAGGAATCTCTGCCTTGAATGGATGAGGTCCCTGGTTCGATTCCTGACTCCTCTAAGAGTGGCTATCTGCAGGGATATCTAACATCCAGCTGATACCATAGGACAAGGAAAGCATAGGCCATTATTTTTGTACTAGCTTCTTTTGGGTCCCTTATTTTTCCAAAAAAAGGTTACTCAGAAAAAATTAACTTAGCCAAAACCCACCTAAAAACCTGCAGAGAGAAGCCTGCAGGGTAACTGATTGAAGAAGACATGCAGCCTGAGAGGCTCCACAAGGGCCAAAGAAGGAATGCTGTTCTTCCTTAGCTTTGATTGACTGCTTGCTTGTGTGTTTATTTAGGATTTTGTTGTTGTTGTTGTTTTGTTTCTTGTTGTTCTTTCCTTGTTCTTCCATGTACATTTTAAAAATTGGGTACTGCTAGCTTGTTTCTTCTTTGCTGTGCTTATCCTTCCTTGATTTCCCATTTTCTATGTATATTGATTTTGTCTACCAATGTGATCTCTATTCCTTCTTTCATCTTTCTATCTTCTGCTTTCTGTTGTGGTGCTTACATTTAATCTTTTTTTATTAGTCCTCAACTTTACCGGTTTTGATTTCTATATTGTCTATTCTGTTTCTTTTTATTATTAACATTTTTTCTGTCCTTTCTTTCTCTTTCTCTTTCTATAATTCTGCCCATTTAAATCATTCTATATTTTCTCTCTATTCAGTTTCCCATTTCATTGCATGTACCCATTTTTTATTCCTATTATTCTAAACTGCTTACATGAATTAAATATTCATTTTGCTAAGTCTTATATGGCCCCTCTTCTAAGCTTTATTATTATTATTATTATCCTTTTTCTTTTCTTACCTCTTTCAATTTTTCTGACCCTAATCTTTTCACTTCAAGAGAACATAGAAAACAGCAAAGAAATAGAACAAGAACACAGTGTCAAAGAGAACACTTAAAACACACAAAAAAACAGCAGCTAAACAAGACTCTAGAGCAGAGAGAGTAGCTAATCAACTGTATAAACCCATCAAGATAAATGATGATCAGAGGGCAACAAAAAATAACAAACCATACTAAGAAACAGGAAGACATGGACCAGCCCAATGAACAAATTCAAACCAGGAAGAGATGCAGAAAATCAAAGAACTAATCAAAGCTGTCCAAACAAATATCATGGACCAACCTAATGAAGTAAAAAAAGAGATTAAGGATATTAAGAAGACACTGGGAGAACATAGTGAATAAATTATAAATATACATAAAAAGATAATGGACATCATGGTGATGAATGGCCCAATCCAAGAAATCAAAGAGACACTAGAATCACAAAACAGCAGATTTGAACAGGCAGAAGAAATAATTAGAGATGTGGAAGACAGTACATCTGAGATAAAAAAAAAATTGTAAAACAGATAGATAAAGAAGATCAAAAAAATCCAGCAGGGACTTAGGGATTTAAATGACAATGCAAATTGAGCAAACATATGCATTATAGGTATCCCAGTGGGAGAAGAGAAGGGAAACGGAACAGAAGGAGTGTTGAAGGAAAAAATGGCTGAAAACCTTCCAACACTATTGAGGGAGATAGCCATACATGTCCAGGAGGCACAGCGCACCACAAACATTACAAATCCTGACAGGCCTACTCCAAGACATATACTTGTCAAAATGTCCAATGCGCAAGACAAAGAGAAATTACTCAAGGCAGCAAGAGAAAAGAGAACCATCACATAAAAGGGAAGCACAATAAGATTAAGTGCTGATTTTTCATCTGAAAGCATGGAGGCAAGAAGACAGTGGTATGACATAGTCAATAAACTAAAAGAAAAACACTTCTAGCCATGAATTCTCTATCAAGCAAAGCTGGCATTCAAAAATGATAGAGAGCTCAAAATATTCACAGATAAACAGAAACTAAGAGAGAATGCTAATAAGAAAACTGCCCTACAAGAAATACTAAAGGAAGTTCTACAGGTTGCAAGGAAGAAACAGGAGACAGAGAGTTGGAGGACAGTGTAAGAACAACTAAAATGACAAAAAGAGAAATAAAAACAACATATGACACACATAAACCCAAAGAAAATATGGCTGATGTAAGAAATTCCTTGTGACTAATAACACTGAATGTTAATGGAATAGACTCATCAGTCAAGAGACACAAATTGACAGAATGGATGAGGAAATATGACCCATTTATATGTTGTCTACAAGAAACCCACATTAGACCCAGTGATTCAAGAAGGCTGAAAGTGAATGCCTGGAAAAAAATTTTACAAACAACAACCAAAAAAGGGCAGGAGTACCTATACCATTATCAGACAAAATAGACTAAATGCAAAACTATTGTAAAGGACAAAGACTGACACTCTATATTAGTAAAATGGGTTATCTTTCAAGAAGAAAGAAAAATCATAAACATATATGCACCTAATCAGGGCACTACAGAATACATGAGGCAAACACTGGAAAGACAAAGTGGAGACAAAAATGCTTCTACAATTCTAGTGGCAGATTTAATACACAATCATCACCATTAGACAGAACATCTTGACAGAGAATCAATAAAGAAACAAAGACCCTGAATAATATATTATAGGATCAGGACCTAATAGATATATGCAGAGTGCTACACCCAAATACAGCAGGGTATACATTCTTCTCGAGTGCACATGGATCATACTCCAAGATAGACAAAATGCTAGGCCACAGAACAACTTTCAATGAATTCAGAAAGAT
The DNA here is from genome assembly GCA_029593785.1 of Cabassous unicinctus. Lineage (NCBI taxonomy): Eukaryota > Metazoa > Chordata > Mammalia > Cingulata > Chlamyphoridae > Cabassous > Cabassous unicinctus. The sequence goes on from JAQZBX010015029.1 coordinate 30,461, forward strand.
TGAGATTATACAAGATAATTTCTCTGACCACAATGCAATGAAATTGGAAATCACTAAGAGCCAGAGACCTAGATTGGGCACAAATATATGGAAGTTAAAGAACACACTCTCAGACAATAAGTGGGTCAAGAAATCAGCAACTACTTTGAAATGAATAAAAATGACAACTCAACATATCAAAACCTATGGGATGCAGCCAAAGCTGCACCGAGAGGAAAATTCATAGCCTTAAATGCATATATCAAAAAAGAAGGAAAAGCTAAAATTCTACACCTGGAGGAATTAGAAAAATGAAAACAAACTAACCCTAAAGGAAGTAGAAAGAAGGAATTAACAAAGATTAGAGCAGAATTAAATGAAATAGAAAATGAGAAAACACTAGAAAATTAAAAACAAAACAAAATACAAAAGCTGGTTTTTTAATATGATCAAGAAAATTGACAAACCCTTAACCAGACTAACAATGAAAAAGAGAGAGCAGATGCAAAGAGATAAAATAAGAAAATAGGAAGGGGATATCACCACTGACTCCACAGAAATAAAGAGTATCAATAGAGGATACTTTGAAAAATTATATGCCAAAAAGAATGATAATTTAGAAGAAACAGGCAAATTCCTAGAAACTCAGAAGAAGCCTACATTGATGAAATAAGAAATGGTTGAACTCAACAGCCTAATTGCAAGTAAAGAGATAGACTCAGTCATCAAAAGCCTCCCAACTAAGAAGAGCCCTGGACCAGATGGCTTAACAGATGAATTCTACCAAACATTCTGGAGAGAGCTTACACAAATCCAACTTAAGTTCTTCCAAAAAGTAAAGTAGAAGGAACATTGCCTAACTCATTCTATGATGCCAATATTACCCTATTACCAAAGCCAAACAAAGATGCCAGAAGAAAGGAAAATTACAGACCAATTTCTCTAATGGCCCTAGATGGTCAAAACCTCAACAAAATACTTGGTAATCACATTCAACAACATATGAAATGAATTATAGGCCATGACCAAGTGGGTTTCATCCTGGGTATGCAAGGATGTTTCAACATAAGAAAACCAATCAATATAATACACCACAAAAAACAGACTGAAAGAAAAAAATCACAAATCATTTCTATAGATGCAGAAAAAGCATTCGACAAAATACAGCACTATTTCTTGATAAAAACTCTGCAAAGGATAAGAAGAAGGAAACTTTTTGAATATGATAAAGGGTATATATGAAAAACCCAGAGCCAACATTATCTTCAATGGTAAAATGCTAACAGCTTTCCCTCTAAGATTGGGTGCAAGATAAGGATGTCCACTACCACCACTCCTATTTAACATCATCTTAGAAGTACTTGCTCGAGCACTGAGGCATGACGAAATTATAAAAGGCATCCAAATTGGAAAAGAAGGAGTAAAAATTTCACTATATACAGATGATATGATCCTATACATAGAAAACCCTGAGAAATCTACAACAAAGATTCCAGAACTTGTAAAGGAGTTCAGTAAAGTCACAGGCTATTAGATCAATGCTCAAAAATCAGCAGCACTTCTGTACACCAATAACGAGCAACCTGAGGAGGAAATCAAGAAAAAAATAACATTTACAATAGTAACTAAAAGAATCAAATACCTAGGAATAAATTTAACTAAAGATGGAAAGGAATTATATACAGAAATCTACACAACACTGTTAAAGGAAATCCAAGAACACTTAAATAAATAGAAGAATATTCCCTGTTCAAGGATAGGAGACAAAACATCATCAAGATGTCTATCCTATCCAAACTAATCTACAGATTTAATGCAATCCCAATAAAATCAACACTGTATATTATTTAATGAATTGGAAAAACTAACTACAAAATTTATTTGGAAGGATAAGTGGCCCCGAATCACCAAAGACATATTGAAAAGGAAAGGAAGTTGGAGGTATCACACTGCCTGACTTTAAAACATGCTACAAAGCTACAGTCTTTAAAACTGCATGGTATTGGCACAAGATAGACATACTGACCAATGGAACCGAATTGAGAGTTCTGATATAGATCCCCACATATACAGTCATCTGATATTTGACAAGGCCACCAAGCCCACTCAGTTGGGAGAGAATGACCCCTTCAACAAATGGAGTTTAGAGAACTGGATATCCATATCCAAATGAAATAGATAAATGGGATCTCCTCAAAATTAAAAACTTCTGCACTTCAAAGGATGTTATTGAGAAAGTATAAAGGCAGCCTACACAAAGGGAGAAAATATTTTGCAACCATACGTCTAATAGGAGCCTAATATCTTGCATATATAAAGAAATCCTACACCTCGGGAAAAAAAAAAAGACAAACAACCCATTTAAAAAATAGGCAAGCAACCTGAAAAGACACTTCTCTGAGGAATAAATACAAATGGCTAAAAGGCACATTAAGTGGTGCTTGATATCGCTAGCTATTAGGACAATGCATGTCAAAACTACAATGAGATACCATTTACACACATGGAATGGTGGCTATTAAATAAACAGCAGACTATAAGTGTTGGAGAGGATGTGGAGGAATGGGAACCTTCATCCATTGCTGGTGGGATTGTAGAATGGTCCAGCCACTATGGAGTACAGTATGGCAGTTCCTCAGAAACCTAGCTGTAGAACTTCCATATGATCCAGCAATTCCACTGCTGGGTATGTATCCTGAAGAAATGAAAGCAAAGATGCAAACAGTTATATGCACACCAAAGTTCATAGTGGCATTGTTCACTATTTCCAAAAGTTGGAATCAACCCAGATACCCATCAACAGATGAATGGATAACCAAAATGTGGTACATACATACAATGGGATACTACTCAGCTGTAAGAAGGAATCAAGTGCTAACATACTGGATAACCTGGATGAATCTTGAAGACCTTAAGTTGAGTGAAGCAAGCCAGGCATTGAATGATGAACAGTACTTGAACTCATTGATATTAATTAAGAAAATTGAGCAGCCTCAAAGAGCTATTGTCTGTAAGATAGGTTTACAAGAAATGAAAAGAGAAGAGAAGATTGTGAACCATCACCCACATAGATGCAATCTGTAGTAAAGTAATAGAGCATAGTTGTATATTGAAGAGATAAGACAGGAGAGTAGTGATTTTACTGGGTTGGGTGGTACAGTGCTCACATGTGGGTAGATTGGGAAGCGTGGGTCAGATACTGGGGGGATGGTTGGGAAAAGGACCAGGTGAACACTGGGAATTCGTGGGTTTGAGGTTGAAAGAAGAGAGAGGTGTGAATGCTCTTATGGAAAAATGACAAGGAATGGTCACTGGTTTATGGTGTTAGTTAGGGGGGCATTCAGGACAGGGGGCACCTAAAGCAAGCTTCTAGGGAGTGTGTAAGTGTTCATTCCATCATAATGTTTTGTATCAGTGGGTGGAGACACATATAATGAGTGGGAAGGCGTTGGACTCTCATCTTTGGGAGGACTGACTTGTTCAGAAATAGACAGGTTGTAGTCTGTCAAGAGCAAGGGCAGTTCCTAATAGGGGAAAACAAACCAGTGTGTCAAGACCTCTTGTTGCATGTAACCATGAATCTTGTCATCCAACAAGTCAAACCAGGGGCTTGTCATGGGCCCCAGGGGGATGGGGTGGAAGGAACAGAATATATTAAACAGGGCGTGTTTAGTGGTCAGTAGAAATTTTCTTCATTACCACACAGTGATGGACACAGAACATGGTAAATATCATCAAGATTTATAAAAGTGTACGGTCTAAAATGTAAACCATAGTGTAAACAATTGACAATATTTAGTAGCTATGTTTCACTATTTGTATATCAGTTATAACAATGCTACCATCCACATATAAAAAGATATTAATATGGCAGGGAGGAAAGGGGGAGGATGGGGACATATGAGAGTCTCATGTGTGACTTTGCTGTGACCTAAAACTTCTTTGAAAACAAAATGAAAAATAGTGAGACACTGGGGAATGAGAGGTGGAAGGTGCCATGGTACAGGCTGGACAAAAGATATTGCAGTGATGAAAGGCAAAAGGTCAAAAAAAAAATTTTCCCATTTTTTTAATATCCCAATCTTTTAATTTAATTTAATTTTTAGGTTTTTTTTTTAATTATGTATTTTTCCTCTTACATTTAAACTTATCATTATTTCTTCATTTTCCTATTAATTGTATTCAGCTATTGTAATGGCTTCATCTTTGAGGCAAAGGAGGATGATCCATTGATGGGCCCTTGATAATGAAGACTAGTCCTATGAGTCTTTTCTCTTGAAATTGAAACTTAGCCTATTGTTATGGGGTGCCTAAGGGTTGCCTCCTGAGAGCCTCCTTGTTCCTCAAATGTGGTCCCTCTCTAAGCCAAACTCAGCAAATGAATGCATTACCTTCCCCTAACATGGGACATGACCTTGGGGATGAGTCTCCCTGGCACTGAGGGATTGCTACCAAGTGCCAACTGACAATGTGACTGGAAAAAGACCTTGAATAAAAGGGGGTAAATGTAAAGGCACATGAGTTTATATGGCTAAGAGACTTCAAAATGAGTCAGAAGGTCATCCCAGAGGTAATGCTTACACACATCTCAGGAGGATCTAATAGAATTCCAAAGTGGATATCACTGCAAATAGTGGAGCTCCTGAGGGCTCTGGAGACACCCAGGTCCTATGTCAGGGCAGATGGCTCTGGAATTTGGTGCCTTGCCAGTGGGCCCTACTTTGGTGTTTGTGCTCCTGAGAGTGACATAGTTGGACTCAACTATGTATTCCCTGTACACGTCTCATCTGTCCCTTCTATTCAGACCTATACTTGGTGCTGGAGTTTGTAGGTATATGTACAGAGACTTGAGTCTTTGGGCTGTCTATGTGCCAACTGGGTGCAGAACCTCGGTGGAGCAGCAACTCCTGCTCTACAGCTCATTGGACTCACTCAGGACACCTGACAGGAAGATGATAATGGACAACACCCATCCCAGGGAATGGAGAGAGCCTGCAGCTGCAAGCAGGATAGGCCCATACATCTTTTCCATGGGATATAAGCCTCCTCTCAATTGGAGGTGAAGTGGACATCACCACCCCAGAGTCCTCAGGATAGGGGGAAGAGCTATGGACTAGAGTGTACTTAATGGTGTTCTACTATAAACATATTGTGATTCAAGCAATGGAAGAAACTACAACACTGATGTGGTGCCAGTGGCCACTGGAGGCTCTGGGGGCAGGAAGAGGGAAAAGCAGTTGTAATACAGGGGGATTTTCAGGACTTGGGAATTGTCCTGAGTGACATTGAAATGACAGATATGAGCCATTTTATATCACCATATAACATGCAGAACTGTGTGGGAGAGAGTGTGGTTTACAATGTGAACTATAGTCCTTACTTAATACCAGAGCCCCAGGATGTGTTTATCAATTGCTTTTAATGTGCCACACTAAGGAAGGATGTTTATGTGGGAGGTTGTGGGAGGTGTGGGAGGTGGAGCATATGGGAATCTCTATATTTTTCTTTAACATTTATGTAATCTAAGTATTTTTTTAAATAAAAATAAGAAAAAATACACAAGGAGATTCTCCTATAGCTTTTGAAACTAAGTTTTCTTTATTCAGCATTTTACTGTAGCATTTTAACTGTTTTCTGTGGTTTAGAGAATGAATACTGTCATTAAGATTTTTCTGTCACTTTACTGAAAGGTTTTAGAACAATGGCAACCTTCAGAATTGGCCTCCAGAAGTCTGAAGTAGCTGATCAAAAGCCATGATCAGAAATCAGAACCCATACTTCTCAACTTTGTAGGTCTAGGCATTTATATCATGGCCTGGCATTAGCAAGTAGCACCAAGATCCAGGGCTGCTGCTTGTCCTGAAGCTTGGGAATGAGTTATGGTAGCCCATGTAGGGAAAGTAAAATTCACAGATATTTACCAAAATTTAACTGTCTCTTCCTCCAGCTCTTCCTTAGATGCTGAACAGTGTTTTACTAGACTAGGGTGTTTCAAAATACTTGATTCAGATGGTTCCTACATGTTCAATCATTGTGTTGGGAGGAAATTGATTACTGGATCTTCCTAATCCAATAGCTTTACACTATCCAACTATAGATGGATAATTTGAGATGAATGGAAACAAAAGTAAAAATAAAAACATATAAAAGCTATTATGATGCAGTGAATGCAGAGCTCAGAGGGCTATTTAGATTTCTAAATGCCTACATTAAAAAGGAATAACCACAAATCAATATCCTAATTTCAAACCTAAAGAAACTAAAATTGGAAGAGTAAACTGAATGAAAAAGGTAGTAGAAGGAATAAAATATTAAAGATTAGAGCAGAAGTGAACAAAATACAGAATAAAAACAACAGAAAAAATAAACAAATACAAAAGGTTTTTTAAAAGATCAATGAAATTGACAAACCTGTAGCCAAACCAACAAAGAAAAAGAGAAAGAGGACACAAATGTCTCAAACTAGGAATAAAAATTGGGACATTACTACCAAACTTACAGGCTTAAAAAGGATTATCAGAGAGAATTGTGAACCATTATTTTTCAACAATTAAGAATATCTTGGTGAAAAGGACAAATTCCTTGAAACTTACAAATTATCTAATCTGACAGAAAAGGAAAGAATATCTCAACAGGTAAAGGTATCACAGGTAAAGAGATTCAATCAGTACTTGAACATGTCTCTATAAAAAAAATTTCAGGACTGGATGGTTTCACTGCTGAACTCTTTGAAACATTGAAAGAAGATTTCACTCTAATCATTCTCAAACTCTTTTAAAAAATAGAATAGTTGGAAATACTTCGTAAATCATTCTATTAGACCAGAATTACCATGATACTAAAGCCAGGTAAAGACAGCACTAGAAAAGAAAATTACACACCAATATCTTGTCAATAAGATGCAAAAATCCTCAGCAAAATACTGGCAAAACAAATCCAATGGTATATTAAAATAATTACGTTTGAAAATCAAGTGAGATATACTCAAGGAATGCAAGTGTGGTCCAACATAAGAAAATCAATCAGTGCAATATCCCACTTTAATAGAATGAGAGATAAAAAAACAAAACATGCAACCATCTCAGTTGATGCAGTAAGCCAATTGACAAAATCGAGCATCCTTTCATGATTTAAAACACTCAGAAAACTAGCCTACAATGGAACTTACTTGGTATGATAAAGAGCATTTATTAAAAACCCAAAACAAATGTCATAAACAATTTTGAAAGACTGAAAGCTTTCCCCTGAGTTCATGAAAAAAAAAAAAAAAGAATGTCAATTGTCACCAGTTATTCAAAATTGTACAGGCAGTTCTATTGAAAGCAATAAAGCCTGAGAAAAAAATAAAATTAATTAAAATTGGAAATGAAGAAGTCAAATTATCAGTCTTTGCAGATGATATGATCTTATATATAGGAAACCCCCAATATATACAAGAAACTCACTAGAATTAATAAATAATTTTGGCAATGTTACAGGATGCAAGATAAACACAGAAAAATCTGTTGTTTCTATATAGCATTAATGAA
>JAQZBX010015030.1:0-37970 GCA_029593785.1 Cabassous unicinctus
AAAAAAAAAAAAAAAAACAGTCAGGCCCCCTTTAAGTCAGAAATTCAACTAAACCCATACATTTCTAGCCAAAGGCATAAGGATCAAGTAGCAGGTCAATGATGGAGGCCAAAATCAGCCCTCACAGGAAACTATGTATTGGTGCCTCTGGGACACTTGCTCTCCTGAAAATGTGTTGTTCAGGGAAAAACAATCACTCTCTGTTTACTTTTCAAAAATTGTGATCAGGTTTAAAAACAAGAGGAGATATTTTCCTGACAGACTTGGAAAACATGGCCTCCCTCACACATCTGTAAATTCTCTGGAATCCACTGAGACATATTCTCCTACAGAAGCAACTCAGATGACCGCAAGTCCTTACTCCTGGATACCATGTGGGATTGGTGACAGGGATCTTGTACTGTTTCACACCCAAGTACTTTTACAGCCAGTGGCTCCTACTAGATCTATAACTCTCAGCTGAATATATTTGCCATGACCATGACAGGGTTAGGAATTCACATTCCTTTGCCTGTTCTCCTTAAGATGATAAAAGACACATTATTTTCTTCATTTTACATTGTACTTGGAGTTATTCCAAAGAAATAGAAAGCCATATCACACAGCTATGATTACTTGCTCATGCATTTTTTTGAACTCACCTTGCAGCTTCCTCACCAGGCAATGTTTCCAAGCAGAACATCTTCAAACAGGAGTAGAGCTGGCTAGATGGCCCAGCTCAGCACTTCTCAGGCATTCTGTGAGAAGACAACAACCCTAAGTATTTTTATGTATTACCCTTCTTCATCTTAATTTTCTTTTCAGTTCTCATGATGCCACCTCATTTTGTGGGAACCAGATATAAATATATGAAGTCTTTCTTTTTAAGTTAACATCGAGCCATGTGTCTTTCTGTTCATTGACTTTGAGGCATGTCATATTGCCCATCGTGAACCCATTCCTCTTTTTTTAAGTTGCTGGAATGCACAAGCCTGGAATTTCTTGATGCCATGGATGAGAGGTATCCTAAAGCAACACAATAGAGAGAAGAAACTTTTCTTGAAGCATCACTATGTACAATCTGGTAAAAAGTCTGGTGTGTGTTTTGTCTGTTGGATTTTTATTTAATGTGCATTGTCAATAAGGTACCAAAATTTAAAAATTAAGAAAATTCATTTAAAACATTTCTGCAAGTGTTGGAGAGGATGTGGAGAAAGGCAGAGTGATGCTCATTCAGTGCCAGTGAGATTGTTAAATGGCGATTGCTGCCGCTGCCACGTGGAAGACTGTGGGGTCTTCAAGAAGCTAAGTATCAAGTTGAAGCCAAGTCACAGCAGCATGATTGACATACACCAACTGAAGTAAAGAGGGAGGAACCCCTGAGAGGAACTTGGATCTGAGTTCAATCCTGTGGTCCTGGTCACAGCCCGGGCAGGCCGCTGGTACTTCCTGCAATTGTCCAGCCCAACCCCCAAATCCCTGCCCCTCCCAACCCCATGGATCTCCGAGGTGCGTTCTGATGTATGTACTGTTGTCCACAAGGATCCTATCCTGTTTCAGACACCAGGAATGCTCTGTCCTGTGGTTTCCAATACATCGGTATCTCTCTCCTCTAATAAACATTTGCATTTCACAGTATGCATATTAGGAAGCCAATTGGTTTTGCATTTGTTCTTTAAAGGAATGAAAGATAAATTATATTCCTCATTTCACTTTCTCTTTGGAGATATTCAAAGGGAAATGGAAGTCCTACCACACAGCTATTATGACTACCATCTTGCAAATTTTCTTTACTTCATCTTGCTGCTTCCTCAGCAGTTGGAGTTGCTAAGCAAATACATACAGACATTAAAAAGAGCGTCCTAAATTGCCCTTTTCCACACTTCTTGTGCATTCTGCCAGAAGACAAGAAACCCCCTCACGATGCCACCTTACTGGTGGCTCCCTAATGCAGAAATGTATGAAAGATAAAAAATAAAATTATTGTACAAAACAGTTCAATATTGGAAAGTTGGTGGCCCATAACCTTTTTGCTGGCCAATGCCTCCCTTTACACTCCACAGGCAAGGGAAATGTTTCATTGGAAAAGCTGCCTCACTGCCAGCGAACGAGGGCCGATCTGCATTGGGTACTCTATTTACTTGGACCACAGGAGTCTGATGACCCTAGTTTCAAAAACAGGCTGTGAGAGCCAGGAAGGAAACTGAAACTTGCCTAGCAAGAGCTGAGATTTCCAAGATCCCTACTCTGAAATGTGCTGAAACTGTTCAGAAATTCTTCCTAGAACCTATTTAGCTTGGCAAAGACTTACAAGCCCAAGCAGAATAGGAGAGGACCATGGAGCATTTGAACAATGCCTCTGCCCTGCGTAAACAGCCAGAGCTGTAATGGCAAGTTTTATAATGAACTCTTCCACCCCAGGTTTCCAGGGGTTTTTGACCAAGCCCCACATAATCCATCAGAAACTTGTAAGTGCTCACAGCTGGTCCAATGATTGTGTGGAATGTAAAAACAAATATGGAATCCCGAATCCTGAATTGAAAATATTGAAAAGATACTCTGCATGGAAGATGAAGTGCTCTTGGAGTGTAAGGGCAACTGTGCTTGATAGAGAATCGTGAACCATACTGAATCCTACCCAGGTTAATTTTTTAAATTTATGTAAATCCACTTGCCTCTGTTATTTACTTTTGCCAGAGATGCATGTATTTTGATGATGACTTTGCATTTTATGATTAAATTTTCCAGTTATTGAAAATTGAAATACTGTGTGTTTGGTGTTTCTTAAAGTGTACAATTATAGTGTACTTCCATGTAACAATACTTATTTAAAACTGGCCAGGGTTCTTTCTTGAAAGAAATGTTTAAAGTTTATGTGTACATTTTAGAAAGCTGAAGAATTCAAATTTTTAAAACTAGTCCATTTTGCAATCCATCTGAAAATTAGATGCATACTTGATGGTTTATCAAAACTGAGCATTTATACCTTTTGAGAGATTGCAATTAATTTATAATGGAAAAATGTGATGTGTTCTTTCCTGAGTATGTGGTAATGCCCCCACACCTCTCTTTCTAAGCTGGAATTCACAGGACTTTAATATAAGTGATATCAGGGGCAAGTGATATCCAAAACAGTAAGAGTTGGAACTCCTATGAAGCATCTGTATCTGTGATCTGAAAATTCTAAATGTTTGTGTATTTTATTGAATGTATCTGTTCCATAAATTTCCCTCAAATTTTGGATTAAAAAAAAAAAGACTAGGGTTGGAGAGGATCTGGCAGTGGACATGGAAGCACCCATTGTCAGTTGGTGTGATTGGAAAATGGCCCATGCCAACAGTGCTCTGCATGATGATATGGCAATATCTCCAGAAGCTGTGTATGTAGGCAAGAGCAATGTTGACAGTGGCACAATGTACAACTGCCACCAGACTCTAAGATGGGATAGTTCCTTAAGATGGAGATGGACCCATTTCATTCCTGGTCAGATGTGGGTGCTACCCAGGAAGAACCCCTTGCCCTTCCTGTAACACCTCATATCAGCCATCAAGAATGTGTGTCCAGGGTCCTGCACATCCTCCCAAACTGGCACACCCCAATTCCTGCCCAAGTGTAAGACAAAACTCAGCCACAACTGGGCCCCACCCAAACTGGGTGTAGCCCAGAGGGTACAACTTGCAGGTCCATATAAAAGCTGCTGGTAGCATGCATCTGTCAATTGAGCAAAACTGTCCCCAAGTGGGATAGCTCACCCCTCCTTCCATGTGGACTGGGGTGGTATTGGACAATGTCTTGGGTGGACCCTGGTGGCTGATGGGTAACAGATTTCCTTCCTTGGGCTTGTCTGTCTGGCCAGCATAAACCAGTTCAGGTTCCTTGGTGGTGATGGGGCACACAGAAAACAGGTGGATTCTCAGGTGTTGGGTGGAGGGTTAGGGTTGCCTCTGTTTCCCTTTGATTTCCTCTGGAAATGAAGCTTAGCATTCATTCTAGAGTCTGGTCACCATGATGGGCAGTTTGCAAAAGTGAAACTTGTTTGCTCCATTTGCCAAAATAACCCAACCATGACCCCCATCTGGCCCAGCCAGTATCCCCAGTCCCTATGACAAATGGCCAAGTGTTAGCCCTATCAATCAAAATGATGCACTCATAACCCCCAACTGGCTCCGCCAAGTCTCCCATGACCCAATGACAAATGGCCTCACCCTCTACCCCTGAAATAACAGAGTATGCCTTACCTCAAAACCTATCACAAGATTGTCAAACCTCCTATGGAAAATTTCAGCACTCTTCTCATCCTTCCCAAGATGCTCTGCCAATACAGAAAAGATCAGTACTTTTCCTTTGTCCTTGCTAACACCCCACCCACATGTTATTTAAGGGTCAGCCCAAATCAGTCAGATGGGCTGAATTCTTTTCAGACCCCAATCACTAGGGTAGGCTACAATCTCTCTTTAGACCCCTGCCACTCCGGGAATCTAATAAACTTTCTCCTAACTTTGATCTGCCTCTGAGCCTCTTTGAACAAGGATCTAACAGCTTGATGCAGAAAACCTGGGAGGCCTCATTGAGGCAGGTCAATTCCATAGTGATCATGAACCCTGTCATTGCAATTTCACCAACAAACACTAGACAACGAGTCAACTTTGGGTGAGTTTCAGGACTTCTCCAGAGGATCCTGTCTCTTTTTTCGTAATCTGCCTCCTTTTCTCCAAAAATCCTAGCACTAGGTCAAAGATCCTCTCTGGCCTCCAGCAATAGTACGCATCGCCTGACTTCCCAGCTCTGGGGATGCCTGGCTCTGGGTGTCCGGTCCCCTGCCAAACCAATTTGAGATAAGAAATCAGAGGACATTTGCATCTCTTCTCTCATGCCCCCTTTTCCAAAGAGGTCCTTGGACTCACTCTCTCCCCTCCAACACAATGGCAAGTGGTCTGAGATCTCCTAAGTTCAGGCTTTTCTCCTCTCTCTGTCCCTTCCTCTGCCAATCAAATCTTCCTTCTGCACAGCTTCCAACACTAACCCCTCTGATCATGAACGCACCACCATATGCCCTATCAGCACCCACCAAACCTATTCCATCCTCCTCCCATTTCCCTACATCTCCCCCTGAAATCCTTCCCTTCTCTCCACTTCCCACCTGCTCTCAAGCCCAACCCCCTTCTCTCAATCCCCCTTCCCCATGTCCTGCCTCCCTCTCTGAAAAGTGGCTGATGCAGAAAGCATTGCACGCATTCATGTCCCCTTCTCTCTTTCTGATCTCTTATTTCTTATTAACACAGAAACCATTTAATTCTGCTCTCCCCAAATTCCCTGAACCCTTAACTCACACCTCAATCTTAATAGTGGGGGTCAATGAAATAGTTTCACAACCCCTCACAAAGCCTCTTTTGCCATACCCACAAAAAAGCCATCTGTTAACTCAGTCACTCCTTCCTCTGCTCCCCTTTTCCCACCAAACTCAGTATGAAACACTGAAATTCCTATCATTGCTGCCCACCAAACCCCAATATCCTGTCCCTCTTGATGCCCTGCAAAATATCAAAGCTACAATTACTCACGTCTTACAAGCAAGCCTTTAGCTTACTCGTAAATTTTAAGTCTAAGCGCATTCCTAAAAAGTAATAATTCAAAATATATGTGTTATATATCTACCTATCTAAACTGCTAAATTAAAAGTTAACTGCATTTATACTGCTCAAATATTCTTAACTAGTTGCTAATTACTAACAATAGTGTTTCCAAAAACAAGTGTGCATATTACAAGTAACACTGATTCCAAAAAAGAATCCTAAAAGCATTAAAATAAGAAATATAAAATACTAAAAAGCTTAAAAACAGCCAGACCAAAAAAGTAAAAATTATGAGTCAAGTAAATGGGCTTTGTTTCAGTTGGTGTGTCTTAAACACTTTTTGTATTTGTATGTTTAGTATCAATGTATATTTTGATACCTCAAGATGGTAATATTAAAATAATAAATGAAAATTATAAAAAAAGAGCTCTACCCAAATGGCCAAAAAATCAGATAATCATTTGTATTAATAAGTAATCATGGATGCAAATAAAATAAACTAGCATTATATGTATTAAATCTTTAAAATGATGAAAATTGTAAGTTTTGACTAATGAAGTTACTACAAACCTCTTCAAAAATTTGTTTTTGCCTAAATTAAAATGAATAGTTTATTTTTCTTCACAGAGTGGAATGAAGAATGTGAAACTTAAATGGATATTGAAAAAATAAAAAGTTTGTGGAAGTTTGATAAGTTTGTTCAAGAAAGTGTGTTTTGTCTTAAAATAATGTGGCTGGTTTTCATAAAGCAGAATGAAAGTATGTAAGACAAAACCTGAATGCATATGGCAAGCTTGAGAAGGTATTGTAGGAGGTAACATTAAGTGAGAAAATGTGCTCTATAAAGGTAAAATTTGTCTTAAGATGAAAACTATAGTCTTTGTGATTATAAATAGTTATCTTCGTAAAAGCACTGTTTAAACTGAAACATCTAAATAACTAATTCCAGAAAATCATTATAAACAGAAACTAAGTTGATGCTAATAACAAAAAATAACTTCTTGACAGATAAACCTGTCAGAAGTCACCTCAATCTGCATATTAAATTGGTAGTAAAGAGAAGATATTCTTGATTCTATTGAAAATCTTAGGTTTTCATAAAATAATGAAAAAGCTTTTCCTGTACTGTTAAAATAAAATACCTGTTAATTAATGTGATCATGATAATTGTAAGTTCTAAGAAGTTTCCTTTAAAACAATTTCTAAAGTCATTTTGGTATGTATTAAAAATATATACAATGTGTTTTTATTACTAAGAAAAAGAAAGTAATTGTGTCCTAATATAAAATGATTGGTTATTAAGAAAGTAAAAAATGTCAGGCAAAACCTGAATAAATACAGAAAGTACAAAACGTTCATGGAAAAGAAATTTTTGTGTTTAAACTTAAGTAAAATTTATTGGGTCTATCTATAAAATTAAAAACCTGTAGTATCAAATAATATACTGATGCAAAATTAAAAGTTTTTTCTTTCTCTGTTACACTAACAATTTCTTAAGTCATTGATTGGTCTGTTTTAATAAAAGTTTATAAAGAGTTTTCTTCTTGAATAATCAATATACAAAGAAAAGATAATTTGTTTTATCATAATAGCTTCTTGTACTTTAACCTTATCATTTCCTTGGTTGTTTAAGAGAAACAAATCTCATTACTTTTAAAAAAACATAAAATTCAAATCGGCTTTCTCAAAGTCAAATACATGAAAGCATCCTTTTATTTCAAATTATTGCAGTAGCTTTGTTCTTTCACCTTAATAAAGTGAAGTGCTAAAAATAGTTAAGTTCTTTTAATGTGTTATAAATTAAATGGAAAATGTTTAAAAGTGTTATAAAATTAAAAAGGATTCTTTAACACTGTTAATTAAAGTTGTACGGGTAAAAGTTTCAAATGAATAGGTAAAGAATGTATAAAATTCCTGAAAATGTAATAAGGTTTTCTGCACAATATTACATATAAGTGTCATATTGTTAGTCATGATTTTAATTATTTTTAAAAATGGTATGTGTCACAGAAACAACCTCTCCATCTGGAAAGCAAGAAGCAAATGATTTGGCTTAAATTCATCTGATTTGCCCTACTTCTGCTAAAAAAAAAACAAAACAGCTCTATAGCAGCAGAAAAAAACTGGCCATTGAAGGCTGCCATGAGTGGAGCATAATAATTATTATAAGTTAAAATGACACTGCTGCTATATGCAGTAGTCCCAAATATTGCTAGTTTGTTGCAAAAAAATTAATATGCAATTATGTCACTATCACTTTGTTTTAAAACTTGCTAAAGCTTTCTTTAGTATCTCCTTAGTCAAGGCAAGTCAGCATGCAGCCACCTTCATGTAAAGAAAACCACAGTGGATTTTGCAATACTTCTTCAAGGCTGTGTGCATAGTCCAATCATCTGTCCTTACCTGGTGGCAAAGAATCTGGCTGCATAGAAGAAACCTGTAGCTGTAACCCTATTTCATTATATTGATGATATTATGTTAACCAGTAATTCTTTTTTCAGAATTAAGAGAAGCATCAGAAATAATGGTATCTTGTCTTAAGAGCCTGAGATGAGCAAACCATTGGGACAATCTTCAAGGTCCTGCTGCTCTGTCAAACTCTTAATTGTTGTTAAAGTATAATGTTTTCCCACACCTCTGTCTCCAAAACAATTAATGACCTTTCTGGGGGTTTAGAGATACTGAAAACCCTTCATCCCTCATTTAGCTCAAATGTTGAAATCATTGTATGTGTTAATAAAAAAAAAAAGTGTGCATGGAAATAAGAAGTTCCCAGCAGGCTGCTTTTAAAACAATAACACAAGCTCTATCAGTAAAGGGGGTAGACTTTAACTTACCCTGTAAATTAAATGTAGCCAGCACCAACATTAGCTTTCAGTAAAGTTGTGGCAGAGACAACATTCTAAACAAATACCCTTTGGGTTGTAATCAACAATTGTAAAAGAGGCCAAATTACAATATAACCCCTTAATAATAAAGCAACTGTGTGTAGCATATCATGCCCTGTTCCAAGTAGAAGGCTTAACTCATTAGTGTCCAGTCACCCTGAAAACTGCCATGCCTATCCAGGAGTGGATTTAAAATACTAAAAACAATACAGGAACAATGAACTGTAGTGAACCACGATCTGTGAGGAAGAGATCTGTGAAAATACATCTAAAATGCCTGCCAGCAGCACAGGTAACCATTTGTCATATCCCTGCCCACTTCTCTAACACCCCTGTCAGTACTGTTAAAGCAGATGTCCTCATGAAGATCCAGAACCATACCATTGAAACCCAAAAAGCAGCAAACTGGTGCCATAAGAAAAATGAACATCATGACTACTGATCCTGTGGCAGCAGTTCCAGCTGCCTGTTCCTTACTAACAGCTCATAAACATCACCTATAAGTGTCCATCATGCTCACTGCAACAACTGTGACATCAGTCCCCTCCTACTCTCAGAAGAAGCATGGTATGCTTTCACTGCTGCAGATATTATATCAGAACACTATTAAGCAGCCAGGGCTGTGAACTGTGGCCACAGCTCCAGTTAAAATGCTAACAAGACCAAAGCAGACACTAAAGTTACAAGTTAAAGTACCAGCCACCCTTTGGCCCAAAAGGGAATGTAATAAAAACTTGTTGTTGCCTATGCCTCAAACTATACAAACTGGGAAAAAAAAAATCATTTTAGCTGCAGGCCTATGCAGCCCTATTGGTTGGGAATATTAAATCCATGAAAAATGAAAATCAATCAAAAGCATTTCTATAAAACCACATTTAATAATCTAACGTCTCTTATTCCTGCTAAAATTTTGTGTCTATGTAAACTCTTTTTTAATGTGCTTATATACTGTTATTAATCCTTCCCCTCAGACTCTTGGGAAAAATAACCTCACAGCCAGCCCTGAATTTCATGGCCAACTCCTATCCTTACCCCTCTTATAACTCTCATTTTCCTCATATCAGCAGGTCCATACACTTTCTGCGTGATAACTCAATTTATCCAAATAACCGTCTAAAATGCTGTAAATAATCTTCTGCTGCAAATATACAGTACCTGCCACTGAACCAAAAACCATGCCAAAACACACGCAAACAAAAAACAACTGAATCCAACAATGCCCAAAATGACCCACCCACCACCCCAGCTGGCAACCCAGCTTGTGCCAACAAGTTTCCTCTGCCCTGATAACAGCCAAAACCCCCACCCTCTGTCCCTGAAAGACAGAACATGCATTCCAACATGTACAACTATTCTCCCCAAGACCGCCTCCCAACAGAGTAAAAGTCAGTGCTTTTCCTTTGTTCTCACTAATACCCTGCCCTAATGCTATTTAAGAGCCAACCCAAATCAGTCAGATGGGCTGAAGTTTCTCTTCAGACCCATACCATGAGGGCAGGCTGAAGTCACACTTCAGACCCCTCCATGCTGGTGATCTAATAAATTACTCTTCCTGAAATTTGATCAGACTCTGAGCCCCTTTGAGCTAAAGCCTAACACCCAGGAGTACCTCCTGGGCAACCCTCTTGCCCTTCCTACCCCACCTCACCCCTAGTCACTGAAAATAGGTGTCCAGGGTTCAGCACATCCCCCAAAACAAGCAGGTCTAATTCCCCCCCACACATGGAAGACAAAGCAAAGCCCCAGCCACAACTGGGCCCCACCCACCCCTGGGTACCCCAGAGCATCCAACTGGTGGACCCATATAACAG
The DNA here is from genome assembly GCA_029593785.1 of Cabassous unicinctus. Lineage (NCBI taxonomy): Eukaryota > Metazoa > Chordata > Mammalia > Cingulata > Chlamyphoridae > Cabassous > Cabassous unicinctus. Next base: position 10,252 of record JAQZBX010015030.1, read on the forward strand.
TGGCCAGAAGAGGGTTCCCAACTAATCAGCAGGAAAGACCATGAGTGGGATGTTTGTCCTCCTGCCATGGGAGGTGGGGTGGACTTGGACAATGTCTTGGGGGAACACTGGGAACTGGTGGGTCACAGAATACCTCCCTTTGGCCTCTCTTTCTGGTCAGCTTAGACCAGTTTTAGTTCCCTGGGTGGTGATGGTGGACAATCAGAAAACAGGTGGATTCTCAGGTTTGGGGTGGAGGACCAGGGATGCCTGTGTTTCCCTTTGATTTCCTCTTCTGGAAATTAACATTCTTTCTAGAATCTGGTCACTAAGAAGATGTGCATAATGCAAAAGTGAAACAAATCAGGATTCAGGGATGAGCTTCCAAATATCCCTGGCATGTGACAGGTGGAAGAGGGGGCAGGGTGGGGGCATGGTCATCCTTTTCAGAAATCCTATCCTCACCTTGAGTGGATAGAAATTTTAAAAGGGATTTAAAAGCCACCAGCACCAGTAGTGAACTGTCAAGCTCAGGAAGGAGTTAGTTTCTCCTCAAAACTGACATAACATTGCTGCCACCTTTGGGAACAGTCACTTTGCTCTCCAAGAGCACAAATTGAGCTCCCATTGCTGTTTTTGAATCAGAAACACAAAAAGCATCCCACGCTGAGAGCACCCACACAAAAAATCACTTTATCATTCACCCTGAAACCTACCTGTGAACTTACCTTCACAGTTAGAGGCACAAAACACAGGATCCAAACACAAGACAAGGGTTGAAGCACAGTCAAGAGATTGATCCATTGAAGTCCTATCCTAGACACTGAAAGATGCAGATTGGCCATAAGAGGCTGGGACTACTCTACTAGACATTTTTCTGCAAAATCTGCCAAGTCCACTTTAATTCAGAAAATCAACTCAAGCAGCACATTTCTAGCCAACGGCATAAGGATAGGGTTTCAGGGCAAGGACTGAAACCAAAATAATGCCCTCACAAGAGACATTCAATTGGTGCATCTGGGATATTTGCTTTCTTGAAAATGGGTCAGTTGGGCTAAAACAGTCATTCTCTGTTTATTTTTCAAGGTTTGTCATTGGGCTTAGAAACAAGATGGGATCTTTTCTTGACATATTTGAAACCGGGGTCTTCCTCACACATCTGTAAAAAATTCTGAAATCTAGAGACATATTCTAGTGTGGAAGCAACACAGATGAGTGCAAGTGCTTACTACTGGATCCCATCTTCTATTTTCTATTGTTGACAGGGATCATGGACTGTTTCAGACCCCAGTACGCTGGTATCCAGTGGCTCCTGCTAGATCTGTTTCTCTTGGCTGAATTCCATATTTGCAGTGACCATGTTTCAGGAAGCCATGTTTCTTTGGATTTTCTCCTTAAGAGAATAAAAGATACATTATTTTCTTCATTTCACATTTTAGTGGGAGTTATTCCATAGAAATAGAAAGCCACATCACACAGTTATAATTACCTGCTCATGCATTTTGTTTAACTCACCTTGCAGCTTCCTCACCAGGCAATGTGTCCAAACAGATTATCTTCAAAGTGAAGTAGAGCTGGCTAGATGGCCCATCTTACCACCTCTCAGGCATTCTATGAGAAGACAAAACACCAAAGTATTTTCATGCAATAGCCTTCTTCATTTTAATTCTCTTTTCATTTATCATGATGCCACATCATTTAGTGGGAACCTGATTTAAAAATGTATGGATGATTTTTAAAATAATTCTTATTGAACCATGTGTCTTTCTGCTCATTGACTTTGTGGCAGGTTGTGTTGCAGGTCATGACCCCACTCCTCTTTTTTAAGCTGACAGCATCCACAAAGTGGGAATTTTTTTTTATTTCCTGAGGAAGAGGTATCCTAAAACAAAATAGATAGAGGAAACTTTTGTGGAGCATCTGTAAGTGCAATCTGTAAAAGTCTGATGTGTGTGTTTTGTTTGTTTGTTTGTTTGTTTTTAATGTGCATTGTCCATAAAAGTACAAAAAGTAAAAATTAAAAAAAATAATTTAAAAAATACCCACAATTAGAGAAAGAGCCAAGATGGCAGCAGAGTAAGGAGCTCCTAGAGTCAGCTCGTGTTACAGGGCAGTTAGTAATCACCCAGAGCTATGTAAACACCTCTTTGAGCTGCAGGAGACCAGAAGAATATCCTGCAACATCTTTGAATGTATGGAAGGAGGAGGCAGCCCATCTGCAGAGAAAATTCATGAGTAGAGCACTCCATGCTGCAGAGGTCAGTGCCTGTGGCACAAGCCATCTTAGGAGCTATAATGTGGCCGGAGTTGGAAGCTCCATTTCCCAAAAATGGAGGAAGAAAATAAAATGTGGCACCAACTTCAGCTACTGATTTGTAAATTATAAATCAGTAAATAGGATTAAAATATAATCCTAGGAAGAGGTAAACTTTGGGTCTGTCCAGGTCAGAAGGATGCCAGAAACCACCATTTTGACACTACCCTGGCATGAGAGGAAGTGGTGCTGATTGAAAATCACAGTGCTGGTAGGGACTGGCTTCTTTCCACCCAGATCTGATTGCAGCTCTAGCCTGAACCCCAGCCTCATCTCCAGCAGGATAGAAGCTGGGGGGAACTGCACCACCTCTTTGGAAAACTGCAAGCTACACTGCAGAGTCCAGTGCCCATCCTACTCTAGCAGTGCATGCTGCCTCAGGAGCTATTCCATGGCTGGAGTTAGAAGCTCCATTTCCCATAAATTGTGGAGGAAGAGACAGTTCTCTTCTCTGCTGTCCTCAGGTACTGATTAGTGGACTCAGCTGGCTAAAGTATAATCCTAGAAATAGCTAGGATTTGAGCCTGTCCAAGTTGGGAATAGTCCAGTACCTGCCATTTTGACTCCACCCCCAGCATGAATGGAAACCTGGATTACTGAAAATCCACTGAAGTTAGGGACTGGCTTCTTTCCACCAAGATCAGACAGCATCCCTAGTCTAGGCACTAGCAGAGTGGAAGCTGGTGGGACCTGCACTAGGCTCTCCAGGAAACTGCAGGTGCTCTCTGCCAGCACAGACTGAATAGTTGGATACCTGGGGCTGCATGCCTGCAATCTAATAGAATAGGAGAGGAGCTGGGTATCCTCAGCCTCTCCAGGCAATAGCAGATGTTTTCAGCCCACATGAACTGCTTGGTTGAGTACTTTTGAGTTTATCTCCACCTCTGTCCCCCCATAGGATAGGAGGGGGCTGGAGTTCCCTCAGCCTCTCAGGGCAACTGTAGGTGCTTTTGGGTGGCACAAACTTGACCATTGGACAACTGTGGCTCCACCCACATTCCCAATAGGACAAGAAACAGACTGTGTTTGACCAGCCTCTCTGGGTAGCTGCAGGTGCTTTTGGCCCACACAGCCTGGACTGGTGAGTACTTGTGGATCCATCCTCACCCTCCAGTAGGAAAGGAGGGGGCTGGTGTCTTCACAGGCTTTCAGGGCAAAGGAAGACAGCTTTGGCCTGCATGGACTGGACTGTTAGATACCTATGGATCCACCCCCATCCCCAGTAGGATAGTAGGTGTCTGGTGTCTCCATAGCCTCTATGGACAATCGTGGGTACTTTTGGCCTACAAGGAATGAATAGTTGGTGGCCTGTGGATCCAAACCCATGCCCTAATCAGATAGGAGGGGACTGGTGTTTCCTAAGTCTCTCCAGGCAATGGCAGGTGTTCTCAGCCTAAAGGGACTGAATTGTTGGGCATCGTTGAACCACCCCCAGTACCCAATAGGATAGAAGGGGGCTGGTGTTTCTTCAGCCTCTCTAGTCAATGGTTGGTACTTTTCTCCTTTGAACTGTTAGGGGTTGTTGGTTCCATTCCCACACTGTAAAAGGCAGAAGGGACAGTACTCCCTCAGCCCCTCAGAGCAACTGCAGATGTATTCAGCCAACATAGATTAGATTGTTGGGCACTCCACAGGGTCCATTCCCAATCACATCAGGGAGGAGGTTTGGTGCTATGTTAGTTTGCCTGGGCAACTGAAGTCATTTTGGACCCACACAGCATAGATTGTGGCAAACAACTATAGCTCCATCCCTACCCAAAGTAGGGGAGGAAGAGGTGTGAAGCTTCATCAGTCTCTCCAGGCAATTGCAGATAGTTTTGTCCTGCCCAAAATGGATTATTATACACAGCTGCAGCTCTGTCCCTACCCCTGACAGAAGACAAAGTTGGGAGAAGCTTCATCAAATCCTGAGGCAAGGTGGGCATGTTCAGTATTCATAGCTTACAACACCAACTACATCCTTGACTCCTACTATACAATGAGCAAGGGAGAAATGACAAAAAAGCCCTAAACTAAAAGGAAAAACAGCACCCAGAATAAATACATCTAGCAAGCCAGATGTGAGAACACCAACAAAAAATTACAATCCATACCAAGAAACAGGAAGATATGGCCCGGTCAAAGGGACAAGATAAGCCTGCAGATGACATAAGGGAGTTGAGACAACTAAACATAGATGTTCAAACAAATCTCCTTAATAAGTTCAATGAGATGGCTAAAGAAATTAAGGATATTAAGAAGACACTGGGGGAGCACAAAGAATTTGAAAGCATACATAGAAAAATAGCAGACCTTATGGGAATGAAAGGTGCAGAAAATGAAATTAAAAATACACTGGTGGCATATAACATCAGATTTGAGGAAGCAGAAGAAAGGATCAATGAGCTTGAAGACATTGTCTCTGAAAGCAAACTTACAAAAAAATAGATGAAGAAAAGAATGGAAAAAAACTGAACAGGGTCTCAGGGAAATAAATGACAGCAAGAGATGTGCAAATGTGTCATGGGTGTCCCAGAAGGATAAGAGAAAGGAAAAGGGGCAGAAGGAATATTTGAAAAATAATGCTGGAAAACTTCCCAACCCTGTTGAGGGACATAGATATCCATGTCCAAGAAGCATAATGTACTCCCATCTGAATGAATCCAAATAGACCAATTCCAAGGCACATACTAATCAGAATGTCAAATGCCAAAGACAAAGGAGAATTTTGGAAGCAGCAAGACAAAACCAATGCACAGCATATAAGTGATACCCAATAAGATTAAGTGCCATTTTCTCATCAGAAACCTTGGAGGCAAGAAGGCAGTAGTAGGATATATTTAAGATACTGCAAAAGAAAATCTGCCTGCCAAGAATTTTATAGATGGCAAGATTATCTTTCAAAAATGAGGGTGAGTTTACTATATTAACAGATAAACAGAAACTGAGAGAGTTTATAACAAAAAGACTGGCTTTGCAGGAAATACTGAAGAGAGTGTTAGAGCCTGAAAAGAAAAGACAGGAGAAAGAGGCTTGGCAGAGGGTCAAGAAATGATGACTGTATCAGTAAGTAAAACTGTCAAAAGAATGGTGAAAATAAAATGACACAGAAAATCCAAAGATCAAAATGGATGAAATAAGAACTGCCTTTATAGTAATAACATTGAATGCTAATCGATTAAACTCCCCAATCAAAAGACACAGACTGGTGTAATGCATAAGACAATTTGAGCCATCCATCTGCTGTCTGCAAGAAACTCACTTTAGACCCAAGGATACCAATAGATTGAAAGTGAAAGGTTTGAAAAAGATATTCCATGCATGCAGTAACCAAGAAAAAGCTGGGGTAGCTATACTTATGTCAGATGATATAGACTTTAAAAGCAAAGCTTTTACTAGAGACAAGGAAGGACATTACATAATAATAAAAGGGATGATTCACCAGGAAGAAATAACAAGCATAAATGCATATGCACCTAACCAGGATGCCCCAAGTTATGTGAGGTAAACACTGCCAAAATTGAAGGGAGAAATAGACTTCTCTACGATAATAGTTGGAGACTTCAATACACCACTCATAGCATTGGATAGAACATTTGGGCAGAGGATCAGTAAAGAAACATTGAATAATATGATAAATGAACTAAACCTAATAGACATATACAGAACATTGCACCCCAAAGCATCAACATACACATTCTTTTCAACTGCTCATGGAACTTTCTCCAGGATAGCCCATACATTGGATCACAAAGCAGATCTCAATAAATTCAACAAAATGAAAATTATACAAAGCACTTTCTCTGATCATAATGGAATAAAGTGGGAAATCAACAAGTAGCAGAAAAAGGGGAAATTGACATATATATGAGATTAAACAATACACTCTTAAATAATCTGTGGGTCAAAAAGGAAATTTTAAGAGAAATCAACAAATATCTCCAGATGAATGACAATGAGTACACAACATATCAGAGCCTATGAGATGCAGCAAAGACAATGTTGAGAGGAAAATTTATTGCCCTCAATTCTTACATTAAAAAAAAAAAGAAAGAACTAAAATCAATGACCTAATTACACAGCTGGAGGAACCAGAAAAAGAACAGCAAACTAATCCCAAAGCAAGTAGAAGGATTGGAATAACAAAGATTGGAGCAGAAATAAATGAAATTGAGAACAAAAAGACAATATAGAGAATTAACAATACCAGAAGTTGGTTCTCCAAGAAGGTTAACAAAATCAAAAAACCCATAAAAAAAGAGAAAAGATGCAAATAAATGTAATAAAAAATGAAAATGAGAACATTACTACTGACCACAAAAAAAAGAGAGATCATAAGAGGATACGATGAACAACTTTATTCCAAAAAACCAGAAAATATAAATGAAATGGAAAAATTACTAGAAATGTACAAACAACATACACTGACACTAGAAGAAATAGAAGTCCTCAACAAACCAATCACAAGTAAAGAGATGGAAACAGTAATCAAAGAGCTCTCCAAAATGAAAAGCTCATGACCAGACAGTTGGTGAGTTATACCATGCATTCAAAGAAGATTTAATACCAAACTTACTCAAGCCCTTCTAAAAACTGGAGCAAGAAGGAACATTACCAAACTCATTTTATGAAGCCAATATCACCCTAATACCAAAGCCAGATAAAGATATTATGAAAAAAGAAAATTACAGATCCATTTCACTAATGAATATAGATGCAAAAATCCTCAATAAATTATGTACTAATCAAATCCAACAACATATTAAAAGAATTATTCATCATGATCAAGTGGGTTTTATATCAGACATGCAAAGGTGGTTCAACCCAAGAAAATCAATCAGCATAATACACCACATTTATAAATCAAAGAAGAAAAATCACATGATCTTAATGATTGACACAGAAAAGGCATTTGACAAAATACAGCAGCCTTATTTGATAAAAATCCTACAAAAGATAAGAATTGAAGGAAACTTTCTCAAAATGATAAAGACCATATATGAAAAACCAACAGCTAACATTGTACTTAATGGTAAAGGACTGAAAACTTTTCCATTGAGATCAGGTACAAGACAAGGATGCCCATTGTCACCACTGTTCAATATAGTGCTAGTGGTCCTAGGTAGAGCAATTAGGCAAGAAAAAGTAATAAAAGGCATCCAAATCAGAAAGGAAGAAGTAAAACTTCATTTGCTGTTGATGTGATCCTATACTAGAAAGTCCTGGAAAATCTACAACAAAGCTGCTAAAGTTAATAAACAATTTCAGTAAAATGTCAGGATACAAGATCAATATGTGAAAATCCGTGCTGTTTTTATACAATTTTAATGTGCAATCTGAGGAGGAATTCAGGGGAAAAATCCATTTACAATAGCAACTAAAGGAATCAAATATTTAGGAATAAACTTAACCAATGATGTAAAGCACCTATATTCTGAATACACCTGTATTCTGAAACTATAATTCATTGTTAAAATAAATAAGAAAAGGCCTAAATAATTGGATGATCATTTCATGCTCATGTATTGGAAGATGAAATATCTTTACGATGTCAATTCTACCCAAATTTATATACAGATTCAATGCAATTCCAATAAAAATTCCACAAGCATTATTTAAACAAATGGAAAACACAATTTTCAAATTTATATGGAAGGGTAAGAGTCCCCGAATAGCCAGAAATATCTTAAAAAGAAAAGTGACGTTGGATGATGCTCACTTCCAGACTTTAAATCATATTACCTAGCTACAGTGGTAAAAACAGCATGGCATTGGCATAAAGATAGATGCATAGACCAATGGGACTGAAATGATGGTTCTGAGACACAGTCTAACATCTATGGCCAAGCAATTTTGACAAGCCTGTCAAACCCACCCAGCTGAGACAGACCAGTCTATTCAACAAATGGTGCTAGGAGAACAGGATATCCATAACCAAAAGAAAGAAAGAAGCCCCTTATCTCACACCTTATACAAAAATTAACTCAAAATAGTTCAAAGACCAAGATGTAAATGCAAGTACCATAAAGCTCCTAGAAGAAAATGTAGGGAAACATCTTCAAGACTTGATGGTAGGTGACAGATTCTTAAACCTTACACCAAAAGAAAACATGTATAAATGGGGTCTCCTCAAACTTAAACACTCCTGTGATTCAAAGGACTTCATCAAGAAGGCAAAAAGGCAGCCCACTCAAAGTGGTTTGGAAACCACATATCTGATAAGGGTTTGATTTCTGTTCTATATAAAGAGATGATACAACTCAACAATAAAAGAGCAAGCAATCCAAATGAAAAATGGGCAAAAGATTTAAATAGTTATTTCTCCAAAGAGGAAATACAAATGGCCAAAAAGCACATGAAAAAATGTTCCATATCACTAGCTATTATGGAAATGAAAATCAAAACAACAATGAGATATCATCTAACATGGCATAGAATGGCCATTAAAAAAATCAGACAACAATAAGTGCTGGAGAGGATGTGGAGAAATAGGAACACTCCTTCACTGTTGTTGGGATTGTAAAACGGTGCAACCTCTGTGGTAGACAGTTTGGCAGTTCCTCAGGAAGCTAAATATAGAACTGCCATATGATTCAGCAATTCATATACTAAGAATATATCCAGAAGAACTAAAAACTGTGACATGAACAGACATCTGCACACCGATATTCATAGCAGTGTAATTCACAATTACCAAAAGATGAAAACAACCCAAGTGTACATCAATCAATGAATGCATAGACAAAACGTTCTATATACATATAATGGAACACTATGCTGCAGTAAGAAGAAATGAAATTGGGACACATATGATTACATGGAAGAATCTTGAAGCCATACTAAGTGAAGTAAGTCAGACAGAAAAGGACAAATATTTCATGGTCTTATTAATATGAACTAAATACAAAGAATAAACAGGTGGAGTTAAAACCTAGAGTATAGGTTATTAGGGGATAAGAGGAGGATTGAGAAGAATTAGTTATGCTTAATGTATGTAAAAGTTTTAATTAACAACTGAAAAAGTGTGGAAATGGATAGAGTTCATGGTAATGCATTATACTGAGTAGCAGCTGGTTTATAAATGGGATTTTGGCTGAAAAATGTAGTCTGGGGAAGTAAATGTCAATTGACAGAATGCTAAAGAATAATCTAGGGACTCAAAAACACAGTGAACCCAGAGATGTATGAGAATTGTGGTTGAGGGTACAAATGCAAGAGTGTCCTTTTTTTGAGCTAGAGCAGATGTACCTCACTACTGCTGGGTGGTGGGAATATGGAGAAGCATGGGAAAACTACAATTGGTCTGACCTACAGACTCTGCTTAACAGCAATACTATAATATCCTCGCATCAATGCCAAATATGTACTGTGTTGATAATGGAAGTGTATGGAAAAAGTGTGCCAAATGTATGGTGTGGACCATGGTTGGTGGTAATAGTCTGATGATATTATCTCATAATCTGTAACAAATTTTCATCCACAGTGTGATGTGTTGATGAAGGGGTGTTGTATGGGAATTCTACATATGTGCATGATTATTTTGTAAGTTCACAACCTCTGTAATAAAAATATTTTTTTTAAAAAAATAGGGTGGATTGGGGGAAAAATAAATCTAATGTAAAACAGGGACTATAGTTAGTAGTAATATTTTGATGATGTTTTTGCATAATTTGTAACAAATGTTTCACAATAATGCAAAGTGTTGGTGGAGGGGTGAGGTATAAAACCCCTGTATGATGTAATGTATGTTTATTTTGTAAGTTCACAATCCTTACTATACACTTATTGTTTGTGCATGTTCATGTATGAGTGATATATTTCAATAAAAATATTTTTTAAAAGTAATCTATGAAGACCTTCATTGAATGGGCCAAACAAATGTCCTATGAGGTTATTAAAGCATTTTGTTAGTCTTTCTAGAGGACTGCCTCGCTGTTGGGTTAGGATTGTTTGCTGCCCTGACCCAGCTCTCTTACATGCTTCAGGAAATGCATGATCAATCCTTGCCACAGCTGTGTTGTGATGCTATGTGTGGTGTGTTGTGCACTCCCTCCACCCTGTCAACACAACCAACTCAGCCCTGTATCCCATATACCCCTCATCACCAAAAGGGGCATTATCGGTACATCCTCAGATGTAGAGTTTAAATATTAACCCTAATTTTAAAGCACCTGTATTGAGTCCAAAACTAAGAGCCACTAAAGAAAGGGATTATCAGACCCTGGGAGCAAAGTAGCATAGCGGTTAAATTCACTGGGTACGAATACCAGCTCCTACCACTTGTTAGTTGTATGCCCTTGGGTCAGTTAATTTCAGCATCACAATTCACTCATTTGTATCATGAAAATAATAGTAGCTACATATTTGGTTTAATGTGAATATTAGAAGGTGCAGAGCATGTGGTACATAACCATCCAAGAGTCATTACCTATTATTAAGTTATTAACAGTGGATTGGATATTGCTTTAAATATTTCTTAAATCGTGTGTGCAGTCTGAAGCCACATATTGTTCAATTGATAACTGGCCAGCAAGCCTCAAAAGGAAAATATTTTCAACTCTGAGCCAAGCAAATGTTATCAAGCATTGTCATTGGTATTGTAGCAGACACTAAGGCTGTGTTTTGGTTGGCATCTCCCTCAATACCTAGCACTATGCCTTACACCCAATTGGCACTCAATAGACACAATACACATCCATTTAAACATTTATTAAGTACCTACTTTATGCTTAAACCTGCATCACTCCAAGGTCCCAGGTAAAGTGTTATGTGGGCAACCTGGGATAGAAGACAAGGGACACCTATGTTTCTTGTTTTGCCCTATGTCCTATGGATTCATACTCAGAACCCATGTATCTACAGGCTTATAACTTTGCCTTCCATATTTTGCTGGTTCCCTTGGTTTAATAACAAACAAACAGAAATAGCAGCTCACTCCTGGTAGTCTGGCATGCCCTAACCAGTTGTTCCAAAGGTGAGTGCCCAGCTCTTCCCTGGCAACTGGACTGCTCTGCCCTCAACTTGCTTGTATCTCAGAAATGTCACTTCACTCACTGGCTTTACTTTCCTCCTTGGGAAGGGAGGTGGTAAGACAACCAAACTTCAAGGTTGATCATAGGGACTAACTGGGAGAATCCATGGAAAATGTTTTCTCGAGCTTGGCTCAGTGAACAGGGTGGCTGGAGGGGCAGTGTTATTTCCAGGCCAGATTTTCCTCTTTCCAGTGAAGAAGCTCTCAGCCTCACCCCTTATTGATCCCAATTTTCTCATTTCTAAAGAATGATTGAGATCCCTTTAAGGACCTCCAACTTTGGTGTGTTCAGAGCAAGGATCATTGTAGGCTGCCAGACAGGTCCAGGCCCATCCAGGTTCTGAGAAGTTGTTGCTTAGGGCTCTTTCCTTCACCAAGTATACATCAAGTATCTACCAGGTACAAGCACTTTCTTAGGCATATAGTTTCATGTAGTTAAAAAAGCAGACAAATTTCCCTGCTTTTCTGGGTTCCATTTGAATTGGGTTCACAGGCAATAACAAGAGTCATCTTAAGCAGGGGGTACACTCAGTGAGCTGTGACATGCTCACAGTCTCCCCTAGATATGGATGTAAGCTCCGTGGAAGTGACAGGCATGGTGGATACCTTGAAATGAAAAAGTGAGTGCATTCTGGGAGAGGGGAGAGGCCTCCTCACCAGAGACCAGTGTGGGAACTTGGGTGGTAGGTGGCAGGAAAGGGCTGGGGAAAACACTGGGCCCCACAGATCTTATGATCCCCCTGTAGGGCTGAGTACAGAGGGCTTCCCCACCAGTTGGAAAGAAGTCAAAGAGAGCTGAAGGCAGGGTCCTAGGGCACTGGCTGCAGAGGACCCTGGGGGCTCATTTTCAGTCCCTGATAGAACCCTTCCTCACCACAGCCCCATTACAGTGCCAAGACCCCCAAACATCACCTTGCACAGACTCATGACAGGAGGTGGTGAGCAGTTTGCTCCAAATCCACCATGGACCTCTGTCCTGTCTGCCTCCTGCAGGAAGGCAGGGCCAGCTGGACCCCTATCATTTGGGAGGGCAGTGTCAGTGGGAAGAGGAGACACACACACATGACACATGGCTGAAGATGAGGCAGTTCCTCAGGCCAGAAATTACTGAGTGGGGGCCACAAGAGCCTGGGATAGAAGGACAGACCCTGTCCCCTCATCACTCATGTATTGATGAAGCTCCTACTGTGTGTCAGCCCTGGGCTATGGGTAGACCAGTCAAAACCCTTCCCTGTCCTTAAGGACTTTATGTACAGGTAACAAGATCACTAGGGGGCAGTGTGGAAGAAAGGTCAGTTTCTGACTCTGCTGTCCACCACCTACCCTCAGCACCCTCTCCTTCCTGCTGGGCACCTGAATGGACCAGCAATCTGAAGATTTCCTACAACAACCAGGCTCTCCCTGCCTCAAGCTACTGGTGGCCTACACCCAGGTGCATCTACCTGGCTCTGCTCTGGAGCACCATGCCATAGTTCTGTTTTCACAGATGGGCCACCCAGAGACCATTAAGGCAGACCCAAAGGGTGAGGATAGCTCAGGGTGGGAGCACATTTGTTTGTGGCGTGGGATCCAGGACTGGACCACATAGGCAATATCTACCAGAAGTTGTCCTTAGACCAGAAGCAAGGAGGAGCATCAGACAAGTCACCTAGGAGACAGCAGCCTGGGAACACTGTTTTAGGCTGGATCTTCCCCTAGAGGTAGTGGGATCTTTCTGTATTTGAAAGACACTTGGGGCCGTTCATGGTGTGGAACCTACCTCTTCTCCAGCTCTTTTGTCAGCCCCAGAGCTGCAAATGCCTCCAGTGCAACCTCTAGAACCAGTTCTACCACCTGCAGCAGACACAGGGGCAGTTCCAGAGCCTGAATCAGCTCCATCACCACCTATACAGTCAGCTACCAAGTTTGCACCAGTGCTTGCTCTAGAAATAGAGCCTGATATCTTACCTGCTATAGCACCAGCTCCTGAGTTGAAGGTGGCTCCAGCACTGCCACAATTTCAACCCACAGAGTTAGGGCCCATGCCTGTCCTGGAGCTAGACCATCCTACTTCACCAGCTGGAGCACCTGCTCAGGAGCTGGAGGCAGCTACATCACAATCAGTAGCACAAGTTCCAGAGCCAGAGCACCCATATCACCATCAGGTGCACCAGTTCCAGAGCCAGAGGCAAGTCCGGCTCCCCCTACCTTGCCACCTATACTGATATTGGCACTGTCCAATCAGGAGGTACAGCCTGCTCCTTCACCATCAGAAGCACCATCTTTAGAGCCTGAACAGGCTTTGGTGCCACCTCCACTGCTACCTATGGAGGTAGCACCAATGACCACTCGGGAGGTAAAGCCGGCTCCATCCCCAGATGTAGCACCTGCTGCCAGGCTGGAGGAAGCCACATCGCCATCTGCATCACCAGTTCCTGAGCTGGTGGCAATCCCACCACTGCCTCCAGTGCCACCTACATGATTCACACCAGTGCCCTTTCTGAATCTACAGCCTGTTAAGCAATGACTCCCTAGTGGGAGGCAAATCTGACAACACCACCAGAGCCAAGGCCAGAGGTTAAATCAGCACCAGGGTGGGCTACACCACCAGAGCCTTCCTACACCTGGCCTGAGAACTCAGAGAATTTGCTGAGTGAGGAAAAGACTAAGCTCTTGGTTTTCCCTCCTGAGCCAGTGGCAGAGCAGTTGACATGGAAGAATGCAGTGAGCAGTTGTGCTCAGCCAGGTGGAGCTGGGTGGATCTTCCTCCCAGGATTTGCTGTCCCAGCCTTAGTATCCCCTGATCCAGAATCTTATGATCTGGGTCCAAAGCCTGGCTCCACTCCCATCATTGTAACCGGGGCACAGTAATAGAAAGCCTGAGGGAGCTTGGTCCTTGGGGGGTTGAAGGGAGCTCACTGAGGTTAACCAGCTTCAGCTTCACAGGTGGCCCACTCTGTGCTGGGGGTCTCCACAGCTTTGACACTCATAAGAACCTGATGTGCACTGGATCCTTTGGCAAGTACCCAAATCCTCTAGTCCCCATAGGTACCATGCACCTGACCACAAGCAGGCCCCAGAAGCAAAATCAGGAGGGAGAATTGTGCTTCCTGGGCATGTGGAGGCATGAGGCACCTCCCATGCTGGCATCTGTGAGATGGACTTGAAAGTGCAGCTGTCTTCTCCTCTAGCCTTGGGCCCTGGGTCACACAAATGTTTGTACTCTCAGGGGACAGAGAACACACGCTGTCTTACAGCCTGCTGAGTTCCAGCTGAAACCAGTGGACCCTGGCCTGGGTCCTGAGGGCCTGCAGTATCTGAGCTGCATGGGTGTGGGGCCAGCTGACATCTTCTTCTCCCCAGGAGCTGTTCAAGAAGGTGGTGACCTATCACTGCCTGGGATCTATTACATCCCATTGCAACAAAAAGTTCAAGGAACATGTGGCACACACTGTCCATGCCATCATCACCCATTTCAACCATGTGACCAACTGTGTCACCCAGCCTTCCTTGGGACAGGAGTATGAAAGCTCCAGACAGGGCCAGGATGGGGAAGCACTGGATGGAGGTGGCCACGATATGCCCAGGGCACCCTCTTTGGAGCCCTGGAACCCCTCTATTCTCTTACTGGCTCTCAGGCCTCTAGGCCCACCCTGGCCTGTAGCACAGCCTTGCACTATCCTCACTTCCCTCCCAGGCTAATACCTCAGGTGGAGCGTGGGTGTCACTCTCTGGGTCTACCGGCTGCCCTCAGAGTCTCCAAGGGTGTCAGTCTCATCCAAAAAAGGAGAGGTCAGCTGAGGATGCTGAAGCTGGAGCAGGGGTACACTCAGACCACACCTCATGGCTCATGCTTTCTCCCTCCCCAGGAGTGCTGAATCCTAAAGAACTTCTCCTCATTGTATGCCATCCTCTCTACTCTCAAAAGCCACTTGCCTCAACTTCTGAAGGATACATGGAAGTTTCCAGGTCAGCAGACCTCTCTCCAGGGATACCAGGTTGGACAAGTGTCTCCTCAGGCCTGGGCATCTCCTGTTAATAGCCTGGGAAGCAGTGGCTCCTGGGCAGGGGCCAGGCAGGGTGGGGCTATAGGTCTCTGCATGACCTGAGGTCAGCTGTTCTGCCACAGCACTGGTTCCTTTCTCTGTCAGTTACAGAGTTAAGCCAAATGGGAGAATGTCAAGTGTTTGCTTCTCAGCAACACACTAAGTCCTATTGAAATATATGTGTCAGAAACAGCTGCTCATGAAATGGGAATGGTGGTCCCCATTGTGCCCACCTGAGAGCTCAGCACCCAAGTACAATGATGTCCTGCAGCACTGGGCGCTACCCAGCACTGGGATTACCACCTACCCAAGTAATCCATGTCCCAGAAGGCTAAAGTAAAGTTAATTAGTCCTTACAACCTCCCACCTACTCTCACCTTTCTCCTTACTTACCCTCCCCCAGGGACAGCTTCCACCTGTTTCAGACACTTTATGAGACTTTTCTCAAATGAGAACAACTACCCAGAAAGCAGTGAGCTGATCATCAAGGTAAAGAGAGGGCTGGGGGGTCAGGGCTCAGGAGGTGGGGTTGTTAGTTTTTCACTGAAAATTTCTTTAAAAACATCCAGTCTGGCCTATTCTGGATGAAGATGAAGAGGGATATGTTTGTTTCATGGGCAGGTGGGGGCCAGTTGTAGGGCAGTAGGCTGTGGTTATTGGGTTTGATGGAGGTGGCTGGGATGTTCCAGGAGGAGATGAACTGGCAGGATGAAAATTCTCCCTCCACATGGGAGGATCTTATAACTGTGCCTCATTACTAATGACATGTGTGCCAGAGAGCTATGATAAATATATGGGAGACAGGGAACCATGGCAGTCCTTCCTGACCATAACTAGAAGCTTCCACATAAAAGAGGAAGCAAAACTTCAATGCTCAGTACTCCTGGCAGCCTCCAACCTACCTGGACAATGAGACCTGACGCCATGGAGACACATTCTTGAGTGGATGCCGGGACTTGTCTGCAGGCAGAATATCCTGAGTGAACCCTGGGTGAGGGGATGCCTTTGGTATAGCTTTGGGCAGACTTTGGAGTCTCCACTCCTGTTGAATGGGGCAGTCAGGAGTTGCTCAACTAGGCCTCTGGAGACACCCCATCTTCAAGCTCCATGGCTGGGGCAACACAAGTACCCTACACACATTTAGGGGCTAGGAGAACCAGACATCTGTTAGTGGTGGTAGATGGTGGGGTGATGTCAGCTCAAATGAGGACTTGGTCTTAAGGGAGCAGCTTGTCCTCTGATGCCCTGAGAAAATCAGTCTAAGTTGACATCCTCTAGCCTCTGTGTCCTCACATGGAATGGAGGCATGACCATCCAGTTGTGCCAGCCTCACAGTGAGGTGGTGAGGTTCAAGGGAAAAAAGAAATGTGGCTGAGCATTCCCATGACTCTGAGGAGGAGAGTGCAATGGCCAGAGCATCTGCACTGCTAGCATGCAACATGGCCTCTGGACTCCCGATGAGGATGGTCAGGTCTTTGTCCTCACATCACAGATGAACTTAAAGGCTCAGGGAGGCCAGTCCACTTGCACAAGATTAGGCAGGGGACATCAGGCATGTGGTGGGAGCAGCTTCCCACCTGCTTACTTGATCCAAGTGTCCAAGACCCCAGGGATAATAGCCAAGGGGCAGAAGTCCTCACTGCCCTAATCCTCAACCCTGGCAGGAGGGGATCTTCAAGTTTGTCACCCTGCCAAGGAACCCCAAAAGGGCCTAGAAGCAGCAGCAGCAGCAAGAGAAGGTGAGTGTGCCTGAAGCTGAGAAGGTCAAGGCAAGATGGCCTCTAAGTCAGGATAGGGGCCCTCCTCAAACTCATTCTTACTGGACCACTGAGTCTGGAAAGCCTCCCTTCAATGTCCCCTCCCCTGGAACCTTTAGGGCAGTGAGCTTTGAGAATCCTGGGGGAACTAGATGCAGCCAGTGACAGCAAACGGCCTGGAAGAGCTAAATCAGGGTGGATTGGTTGGGGAAGGGGATAAACTTGCTGATTTTAGAAAAGCCAGTGCTGGGAGATAACTGCAAGAGAGTTTGGTGTCCTTGGAACCTGGGAGGGTAGCTTAGGGGTGACAGCTAAGTGTCTGAGACTGTCCAGGGGAAAGCTGTTGGTCCTAGGAATCTGAGACTGAGGAGTTTTCAGGCTGGGGTCTTGGGAGCACCTGAGAGCATGTGCTTATCCCCACCCAAACCAATGCTCCCGTGTGTCATTCAGGGCATTGTCCCATGTCTGAGGAAATTCGTCACTCAGTTTTTGATGGTGGACTATGCCATGCAGGAGGTTCTGGATGTAAGTGAGCCTGGGGCCTGGGGCAGAGTGGGAAAGAGTCCTGGAGGCATAGGAGGAGAAACCCCCTCCCTGAGCCCTGGGCTCTCACCAGCAGGCAGTCAGGAGTTGCTCAACTAGGCCTCTGGATAGCCTCCTGATAGCCTCACAGCTGCCCTAGGAGCAAGGGTGCCAAGGCCTTCTGACAGATGAGTAAACGGAGGCTGATCCGAGGGGCCATTTCTCCATTGCCATCAGGGGCTGGGATCAGAAATTCTCTCTGTATCCTCTCCCAGTCCCCACTCCTGGTGCCCAGAAGTCTGCCTGGGTCCATCCCTAGTCTGGGGTGTCCTATGTATGTTGAACCTTGCAGTTGATCAGTTTGACAGGAGCTCAGGGGTGGTGGGCATGGCAATGGATGGGGGCCCCTTTTTGATGGATGTAAACTCTGCTTTCCAGGGGAGGATGGTCAATTTTGACAAAAGGAGGAAGGTGAGCAGCTGTGGTCATCACTGTGGGGGTGTGGCTGGGATGGGGTGGGAGATGGAAAACAGGGACCCTTGTGAGCAGGACACCCCCAGGCTGCATGCAGCTTCCTCTTAGATTGATGGGGAGAATTTGAGGAGAAAAGACAGGGTGACCCTCCTTCTGGAGGGTGGAGGTTATACTTGGGATGAAGAACGTCTTCCTGGAGGATGAGCTGTGTGAACTCAGCCTTAGAGCAGGTAGAACCTAGAAGGGAGTGGAGGGGTGGGGGGACCCATAGAAGCAAAACCAGCCACTGACCCCCCATTCCACCCAGCTAGCCCACCCAGGCCTCAGCAGCACCGCTTCCTTCCCTCTGGCCCCAGGGATATCAGATGGTTACTGAGCTCCAGCAGCTCCAGGCAGGCTGCTGCTATGACTCCCTTGTGCTTAATGAGCAATTTGGGGCCTAATTTGGGGCCTTGGAGCAGCTCAGTGAGAATGACAGGTGAGGCCAGGATTGGATCTGGCAACTGTAAGGGTGGGGTCACCCTGGTGTCTCCTGGGTCAGCATAGGCCCTGCTGTCTGAAGATGCTGTAGAACCCAAATGCCAACTCCTGTGTGAACACAGGGAGGGAGACCAGAGGTGAAGCTCCCAGGAGCCTCACAGCCACCACCCTGTCCACTCTTTAGCTACCACCTGTCTTGTGAGCCAGAGCCTCCATCCCAGTTGGCCGGTAAGAGCTTGAAGGACAAACACCACCCAGAAGGCATCAAGTTTTGGAGTGAAAAGTGAGTTCCTCATCCAGGATGGGCAAGTGTAGGCTGGCTCAGGACTCAGGGAAGCTTCAGGATACTTGTGGGCTTGGGGAGCCTGAAAGTTTAGCGCTCCACAACCAACCAACTGTGTGACTGGGGTAAGTCACCCCATCTCTGAGCCGGTTTTCTCTTCTGTGAAATGGGGTGATGCTGCATGATCTCTAATGCAATCAGAGCCCACTGGCTACTATTGATGGACTGAGTACTTAGGGTTTAGAAGTACCAGGGCAGAAGTTTGGTTGCATCCCAGGGGAGATCCTCAAGTTAAGCTGACCCATTCTTCCAGCAGCCGGGCCTGAGATGCTGATCCCAGTGGCAGCATCACCTCCCACTCCAGTTTGCAGCTCCAGTGTGGCCCTGACTTCAGCAACGGGCATGCAGCTGACTCACCTCACATGCACATGGCTGACTCCTCAAGTTTTAAGGTCAAAATCCATCTGGACCATGTCCCAGAATCCAAAGATGGCCAGAAAATGGTGTCTGCCTATCTCTTCTCATGTCAGCCCTCACCCTCGCACTCCCTCTCCTGTGCTGGCTTGGCCCTCTCTGAGTCCACAAAGGGGTCGAGGATTGTTGACAACCATAGTACTTCTAGACCCTCCTGGAGTTTCTTGAGCAGCCCGGGGTTGCCATGAGCCTCCAAGCCTTCTGCTGATCTAGCTGTCACCCAGTTGGAACAGTCGACCACCACATCATCACAGAACTTCTCCATTGTCACATGAGCATCCAGAGGAACATCCTCTTCCTCATCCTCCATCAAACCAAGGCCAACTGGACCAGCCACAAGCACCACAACACATGGCTGCACTGTAAATGGCCTGTGGGTGACTGCTGCATTGTCCACATCAGCCTGATTGAGGACAATGACAAGTAAAGAACATCCTCGTAAGCTGGGTGTGCAGCCATCCCCTGGGACTCCTCAGTAGTTCAGAGAGTAGACACATAAGGAATTACATGTTCCTTCCCTGCCATCCTGGAGCAGACTACCTAGTGGGTGGGGAAGGACAGACAGCCACCTCCACAGGCAGGAAAATTGTGAGGTCAATGGCAGTCAGGGCTCAGGACAGTGGACATAGGGACTGAGGCTGGCATGCTGTGCAAAGAAGACCTGGGAAGGACTCTGTGAAGCAGCCCCAAAGAGGAGAAGGGGCAGCCTGCCAGGCCCAGGTGTACCTGTGGTTGGCTGGCCTGAGGAACAGCCAGGAGGCCAGGGTTGAAGGAGCAGGGGTCAAGGGAAGAGTTGAGGGCAGAGAGGTGTTAGGAGCTGGGTCACATCAGGCCCTGTGATCTACTGGACAGAGCTTGACTTTCTCACAAGGGGAGATGGGAGCCACTGGAGGGTCAGAGAATAACAGGGACAGCAGGTGACCTTTGGCCTCAAAGTGGAGGTTGGGCTAGTGTGTGGAGGCACTGGCCAGTGATGGGCTGCTGAGGTGACCCAGAAGGGAGGATGGAGTCTGCCCCAGGATGGTGGCCATCAATATGTGAGCTGGAGCCAGATCCTGGATGCGATGTGCAGATGGAGTCACCACAGCCCCCACTGCACAGAGGCTGGCTGAGCTGTCATGTTAAACACCCAACCCCTGCTCCACTTCTCTTGTGGTGAGGAGTGGGTGTGGTTTTACTAAGTTGTCACTTGTTCAGCCCTTGATTTGAGCCCTGTCTGTAGCTGGGCCATCATAGTCAAGGCAACTGCAGTCTGGACCTTATTGACCAAAGCTGCATCCTGGATCCCAGGGTAGTCCTGGTGTGCTGTAGGTTGTCATCCAGCCCCTCTTCCACTCTGACATCCGGGCTTGGACTAAATGTTGGGTGCTCTGCACCTCCAAAAGCACCAGGACTGGTGGACACAAGCACCAAATATGCTACAGGCCATGTCTTTATGATCTTGAAAACTAGAAAAAAACCTCCTTGACCCATTTAGGAGGCTCTAGGGAGCTGACTCAGTATTCTAGAAAGCGGGAAAGGGAAAGAATCCAGAAGAGTGCTGACCCAGAGTCAGGTGTCCTGGGCTCTGAGGTTTTAGATCAGTTTCTCAAGCACTTGGGCCTACTTATCACTCCCAAAAGGGGTGAGAAAATTATCCAACATATGTGCACATGGTATGTATGTGCAGAGTAAGCTTAACTGTATTCTTGTCAGTGAGCCGATCCCCCTCTCCCAGCCATTAGCCCAAGCAAATTAAAATGACTCCCAGCATTACTAGAAGTTGGTTCTAAATTCTCTCTCATCTTTCAAATGGGAAATGGGAATTGTGAGGTGTGAGATAGGACAGAAGGACCTGTCCTACAGAACAGGAAGACTGAGAACTGAAGAGATGAGAGAAAAGAGATGAGTAGCCACACCACTGAAGCTGGAGCAGGAATTCTCACCCACTGTTTCTTTCTAGCTGGCTCTAGGCCAGGAATAAAGGAGGAAAATAGGATCAAAGTGTAAATACTTGCTGGGTGTCAGGTACTGCATGGTCATGGAGGCCTTCAGCAACCTTGCTTGGGAGGCCTGGGTCATGGCTGCCCTTTTCTGGGACCCAGTAGTCTTCTCTTGAGTAGTGCTAGATTCAGGGTCCATGCACTGGGTTCTAGTAAGCCAATTTCAGCTCAGAGATCCTGAGCAAAGAAGGCAGCAGGGGGTAGGGTGGGGGAGTGGATGATTGTATTGGGAAAAAATTTAGTGAGTATTGTTCAAAGTAAAAGTGAAACATCCTGCAGGAAATTTTGTTAAACAGCAAACCAATGCCTTGCTAGTCAGCACTGTTCATATTTCAGGAGGAAAGATGAGAACTAGAACAGTGGACACATTGGGGATATTTTGTAACAAATAAGAACAGATAGGGTGCATTCCGGGAAGTGTTGTGTTCCTCCCTGGGAAAGCTGGCCACTTTCTCAGGGACTGATGCATAGACTTTGTAATATACTGCCAGGGAGTGTTGTGTTCCTTCCTGAGGAGGCACTTAAACCCCTGCTGCCCAGCATAACTCTGCCCTTTGAAAAGCTTTTTTTAGCTCCTGTGACCAGTCACTGCCCTGGAGGGGAAGAGACAAGTCAGAGTCACTCAGCAGAGGAAAAGAAGAGCTGCTTCAGGAATGTGGGCTTCTGAGAACCAAGCTTCCATTTCTTTCTACCACCTTAGAAATAGAAGGGTGTGACTCCCAGGCAAGTGTGACTAAATGAATTTGAATTTAGTGTAGATGATTTCCTTCCTTACTATCCATTTTTCTATCCCAGGTTAAAAGAAGCCAAGGTATTTCAAGTTATTGTGAGGTGGTATAGAATGAATGAACTTACTGGCCACATCGGGAAGTCACAGTTGACCAGAATTAAAAAGTTCAGGCTTCAGGGAGCTAATTGGAACCAGGCAGCCCCACCAAGAAAGCCCCTTGGCTGTCAGGGAAAACGCATGACCATGTGTCCCTAGAGCTCTCTCTGCTGGCCAAAGAGATCAGCCTTTTCTTGCTCGTTTTCTATTTGCTGCAAAGGCCTCCTGTGCTTGAGGGGAGGTTTTTTACAGAAGGGTCCCAGGAGAAAGCCCTGTGTGGCCAAGAAAGGGAGGAAAGGTAACTTAGGAGAGGAGCTTTCCATGAGCAGGTGGAAGAAAGAGCAGCTATATGTGTGTTGGAGGTGGATTCAGTGGTCTATGGGGTGGGGTCAGCCATAGATGTCCCAAGACTTTTCAAGGGGTTTGGGAAGAAAAAATGACCACTTCAACTAATAAAATATTTAAATATAATATTTTCAAGCACATAAATGAAGGACATGTCAAATGACCACGGTCTGCAAGCTGAAGTGATGAGGGAACAGAACCTAGGAGTAAGCTGAGAAAGCCAGTCAAAACGGAGAGAGCAAAACTGAGATCCAAAGAGAAAAGGCACAGAGACACAGGGAGAGAAGGTTGGGAGGGGAGTGAGGAGAGAAGAGGTGAGCTGATATCCATGGGAGATGGAGAAAGAGAGAGAAGCCAGGTACCCAGTCCTCTCATCCCACTGTCATCTGCTCTATTCTTACCCCAAAGCTATGGGAACTAGTTTGCCTGGGCCCCTACTACTTACAGCCTAATTACTGAGCAACGCAGAACTTGGTCATGAAAGTGGTGTCATGGGGTTTAAACACGCTGAATCCCAGTTTTCTAAATTTATAAAAGCAGGATGACAAAGGCTAGCAGCAAGACTAGTTTACAGTCAATGCTCAATAATCATGTTCCAATTTCAATGCTCTATTATGGCTGAGGAAGGTGGAATCTTACCTCTTGGCCTGTTGTTGGCACCCCAGGCCCTTTCTTGAGCTTCATGAGGGATTTTACATAGTCAGACATTGAGTGGGTGTAGCTCAGTGGGTGACCACCTGTTTCACTTAAAGAGGTCCCAGGTTCAATCCCTGGTACCTGCTTGAAAATAAAAAGGGATTTGGTAAGTGACAGGGCCTCTATATGAAAGGAAAAGTCCAGGCTCTGCCTCTGTGTGAAACGAGAATGTTTTTTAGGATTAACTAGGAGGGAGAGAGAGAAATCACTGGTGTGATGGTAATATGCTCTATTTGATAAGGGTTTTGTTTAAATGGTGTTTTTTGACAAATATCAGTGAAACATAAGGATTTAAAAACATATGAATGTTTTTAGCTGCAAAATTTTCCTAAAAATGAATTGATCCATACTCAAATAATTAACTGGCATGTGTAGTAGTGAAGACTAATGGTCTATGTAACTTAATTTGAAAAGCAAATTACTTTTTAAAAAATACAACGAAACAAAGTGGTTTGAATGGATAGAAAGAAAGATAAATTGATAAAAAAATATAGGAAAATGTTCACTGTATATTACCAAAAACGATGGATATATAGATGTTTGCTATACAATGAACTAATCTTGAGCATAAGATTCTTTTTTTCTTTATGAAATGAAGTGTCAAAATTTAATAATACATTTCCTAGTGAACTTTTGAGTGAATACAAACAAAATTTCATAATGTACTCCTTTAAAGTATCTAAAATAATATTCTATATAACAAAACACACAGATTAAAGCACATTTTTTCAAAAAAAAGTAACAAATTTAATTTCTTTTTATTATCTAAAGGGAAAATTATTTCTAATTTCATATTAAATAGTATTGTAAATGATGGAAACAGATTAAGTTCAAAAGGAATACAGCAATGGATATACACATCCTGGGGCTTTGCCACCAAGCATAGACCGCATTTCACATCATAGACCACGCTCTTTCCCACACAGTTCTGCGTGGTATATACTGATGTAAAATGGCCTACATCTGTTGCCACAATGCCACTCATGACAACCCCCAAGTCCCAAAAAAGCCCCTGTATTTCAACTGCCTCTCCCCTCCCTGCCCCGAAAATGTTCAGTGGCCACCGTCTCCACCTCACGATGTTGTGGGAGGTGTGGGAGGTGGGGAACATGGGAATCTCTGTAATTTCTGAGTAATAATTAGGTAATCTAAGCACCTTTAAAAATATATATATATAAAATAACATTTATGTAAGAAAATGCACATATATGCATATGTATTTATATATCATTTTACAAATATTGGCATGTACTGTGAAAAATCTTGATTTTTATGAACAATTAAACAAAGTAAATAAAAAAAAAAGGAATACAGCATGTAATATTGCAATTAATGAAAGATTTTAAAGAACATTTCTTAAAAAAACACATAATAGTCTGCCAAAATTGTCATTTGAGAGTGTTCTATAGTACTGGATAACATATTAAGATAATGAATATATGAGATAGGATATAGGATCCTATCTATGAGAAAATAATGTTATTTTTAAAATATTATGCAAATATTAAATATTCCAATAGCTTTGTTATTATATAGATGTGTATTTATTACTTTTTTTTCCAGATTTCACATACCCTAATTGTTTGATAAACTACATAATATTATAGATACAGAGAAACCAAGCACCAAGGAAATAAACACAAAATAATAAGATATATATTTGAATGAATATTTTTATTTATTGATATTATAATCACATGCATTTGTTAATTGTAAAAATATATTTATACATCTCTCTGTATCTATCTAATTATATAAACACTTATAAATGCTTTATTTACATTATTTACGGTTGTAGAATTTTATTATTATTTTTACTGTATTGTTATATTACATAAAATAAAACATCTACTGAGAATTGGGCATTGCCAAGAGCAGAAATAGTTTACAAAAAAATTGCAAGGTCTTTTTGTAAGCTAAAAATTAGCCAAGGATGAGTAGAGAGCAGAAAATGGAGCATTTCTGATAAGCTGCAATTTGAACATTGAATTAAATAATTGTCTCTGTCTAGTAAGGATAGCCTGTTAAGCATGGAAAAATGTGATGTAGTAACCAATGTATATGTCTGTTCCATGCCTTGTAATCCTCTCCTGTGTATTGAAGTAATTAAATACCATCTAATCATTGTAACTTTCCACTTTGAAATGTCCTAATTGCCTTCATAAGCCACTGTTATGCACCCACCATTTTGAGGCTTTCACTTCTGACTTCTCCAGTTTGAGGTTCCCTGCTAGTGGTGTTTCTCTTTATTTAAAAATATAGCTTTGATAAAATCAGTTATTTCTTTCTTTTGACAAATTTGCCATCAGTTGTAGGATCCTGAGCAGACCAAGGCTAATTTCTGTGGCTGGTTTTGTCACCAGGCATGGTACACAGGATGCATTTGTCCACTAGTTTCTCTCCTCCAGCAGAGAACTTGAGGTAAATTTCTCCCAT
Organism: Cabassous unicinctus; assembly: GCA_029593785.1. Lineage (NCBI taxonomy): Eukaryota > Metazoa > Chordata > Mammalia > Cingulata > Chlamyphoridae > Cabassous > Cabassous unicinctus. The sequence continues at coordinate 35,855 of JAQZBX010015030.1, forward strand.
AGAAAGATCTGAGTTTGTGAAATGAGTTGCTACATGGTGTGTCATGGGGACACAGGCTCAGTCACAACAGAGATTCCCAGCAAATGGCTACTCTATTACACAGCCCAAAGGGTCCAAAAAGCCAGGGAAGAGGTCCAGTTGTGGCCTGGGGAAGCCAACTGCTTGGTTGATGTTTGGTAGATGGTGACTTCACACACCCTGCTTCATGTCAGAAATGAGGCACCTTGGGCAGCTCAAATGTTGGTTTTTATATATCCCATTGGGAAGGGGCAGAAAAGTATGCATCAAGTAACTTTTGTGCGGAGCTTCCAGCCTGACAAGCAGATGGAGCAGTTTGTTCACAGTCTGGGGTTCAAAGTAGAGCCAGGCCAGTACATTTATGGGTAGCTTATGAGTCATCTGTGTGGCAACAGCCAACAGGGCCCTGATGACCAAATGATAAGGGGAGTGGGCTTTGCATCAGGTAGGAGGGCTCTTGTCTTTACTGAGCAGTGGGAAATGTGGAGTGGGGGTTTCTGACTGAGGAAGGGCAAGGCTGAACATTTTGTACCACACATCTGATGGTTCCCACTAGGGGGCTGATGCTAAGGGCTTCCCCTGTAAGAGCAAAAGTGTCAAAGAAAGCTATGGATGGTGCCCAGGGCATCTTGGAGAGGAAAGGGAGGCTGGCATCTCAGAGGCAGGCTTTGCAAGGATCCAACACCATTACCACCACTTCTAGGTCATTCTTGCCCCATTTCTGCCTGCCACCACCCCACAATTGAAGGTCAAGAAAATGAGGTGTGGTGGGAAACTAGCTCACAATTCCTTATGGAACCACAGACATGGGTGCTCAGCTGCCTGTGGGTATGGACTAGGCTGTACACCTGCTGATCAGGAGAATAGTGTTGATTGGAAGAGACCCACCTGTTGCCTGCAGACAATAAGACAGCACATTGTACTCAAGCTAAAGGTTGAGGTGCAATGAGGGCCCAGGGAGGCCTGGGGCAGGAAAATGGATTCTGTTTCTTTTCTTCATCCTCCAGATACTTATGGAGCATCTACCACATGAGAGTGCAGTGCATAGATGAGACAGGCCATCAGAACTCCTGGAATTTAGTTTTAAAGGGTCTTTCACAGGGCGTAGCAACATTCTTTAAAATGTGGGTATCTGTAAAAAATCACATAAAGGACCATTTCCTAACCTAGAACAGTGGCTTCTTCTCTACATCTTTGAAGGAAGAGGGAATATGTTCTGCTTCTGGTGCAGAGGTTTCTATGACCACCAGTTAAAAACTCGTAGCTTTCAAGAGGAACTCTGGAATTGCATCAGCAGTAAGTGGGGAAAGGGGAATGGAGGAATGTAAAAATATCAAAACTTACAATGTGCAAAGCAAAAGTCCAGAGGAAGATTGTTAGCAAAGGGCCTAAAGGCAGGAAGTATTGTGCATCCTCAACCCCCTCTAGGGGTCTGTGGTCCATCATTACGCTTAGATTTGACTCTTTCTGGGATCTTGGTCTCTGACCTCGGAATTCCTTTCCCTTATGCATTCATTCCAGAGTAACATTTGTGATACAGTTTCCAAAGCCACTTCTGACTTCGTTTGATAAGCTTTACTACTCTCTGTAAACTGAGATTTCTAGCATCCCTGCAATTCCTTGCACAATTTGTTTTAACCCAGAAATTCCCCAGAAGGCAGCCAGCCTCTCTGTCAGGTCCTTCAAGGCTACTCCCCTCTGACTGGTCCCTGATGATTCACAGTGAACTCTGGTGTCTGGATCAGTGTCCTTACTCCTTGCCATAGAAGGAAAACTCAAACTTTTCCTCACAGGCCACAGTGACATTGTGGTTCCCAGGTCCACTGTCTGGAGAGTTCACCAGTTTACACACTCAGTTGTGTTGTTGCTGATATATCCTAAAGGAGACACCAGGTCCCAAGGTCTTAGAGCTCACAGTCCCTGGGATGCTGGTGTTCTTTGTCCTAAGTCTTGCACTGTGTTTATGCCCAGAAGGTAGAAACCCAAATGCTGGAGAGAGTTGAAATATGTGACATGTCAGGGGTGGGTAAAGGATGTGGTCACTATGACTGATGACCCTCAGGCACACAGGGCACAGCATTACTAATTAAACACTGCA
>JAQZBX010015031.1:0-37957 GCA_029593785.1 Cabassous unicinctus
TGTCTCAAGATACCTTGGTCTCAGGAAAAGCAAAGCTCAAGTTTAGTGAGATCTTATATACCTCACTGATCTCGGAGCTAAAATTTGGTGTGTATAAAATTAATCCACATACTAATTATCATTGTAGACAAGTTAGTACAGAATGCCTCCAGGATAATTTTGGAACTAGATAGTACATAATGAATGATAAGCTAGAACATTTGATACTTCTCTTGACCTATTGTCAATCTGAGATTTCCAAGTGTTCATGAGCAAAACATCCATCTACTACATTCCTTTAACTCATTCTTTCACAGCCAAAGTTTTGTTTCTTTACCAATCCTCCCTAGCTATGCTACAGTAATAGAATACTAGGAGCAAATGTATATCTCCATTTGATAGAATATAGAATTCATGTTGTACAATGAATTGGGTTGGAATGGAATCTCATTTTCATTCCTGTGTTCATTTCATGTGTCTCCTTGTCTAAGTTATGGTATCCAGTTTTTTTTTCAAGCAATCACTGGCCTGATTGTTATTGTGAGGGCATTTTGTTGATTGGTTTACATCATAAGTCAGTTGATTGCATCTGCAAGCAACAAAAGAGACTGCCCTCAGCAATGAAGGAAATCTCCTCATCCAATCCATTGGCGATCTTAAGGAAAGAACTGAGAATTTCAGAGGTAAGAAGAATTTCTGACTTTTCCTTGTTAACCAGCTTCTCCTAGGGAATATAACTTCATCTACATAAGAGTTTCCAGCTTGTGGACTGGCCAACAGAATTCAGACTTGCCAATCACCATCGTTGTATGAGCCAATTCATATCATAAACCTCAGTGTATTCCACTGACTCTTTCTCTGGCAAACCCTGACTAATACACTTGCCATTCTTGATTAATTATTTTACCAGTGAGAATAGAAATAATACCAAATTGGAAATGTAAACTCCTAGGTTGTAATGTTTCTCTGTCTCAAAATCACTTGAACCTTCTTTTTAAAGCATTCTTGGCAAAAACCTTTTACTTTCTTTCTTCTTTGTATTATTCTCCACTTGTTTTTCTGTCATGTTTTGTTCTACAACTCTTTCCTTTATAACTTACTACTACTGCTAGTGTTTGAGTTGATGATGAAGATGTAAAAAAGGAAGAAGGGGCCAGCCTTCGAGCAATAGTGACACAAGATTGCAGGCACCACAGGCTTGGGAGTAAAAGTCCCTCACAATTTCCAACTGTTGGAAGAACTCAAAGAAGGCAAGAAAGAAGTAGGAGATGGCACAATTAGATGGTGTCTGGAAGATGATGAAGACATGACACTTACAAGATAGACAGGGATGATAATTGGGCCTCCAAGAACAATCTATGAAAACCAAATATACAGCCTTAAAATAGAATGTGGACCTAAATACCCAGAAGCACTCCCCTTTGTAAGATTTGTAACAAAAAATTATGAATGGAGTTAATAGCTCTAATGGAGTGATGGATCCCAGAGTCATATCAGCGCTAGCAAAATGGCAGAATTCATGTAGCATCAAAGTTGTCCTGTAAGAGCTTTGGTGCCTAATGATGTCTAAAGAAAATATGAAACTCCTTCAGCCACCTGAAGGACAGTGTTACAGCAATTAATCCAAAAGAAAAACCACAGGCCCTCCCCTCACCCCATTCAATTTAAGAAGTCTTCATTTTCCACAGTAGTAAATTTTCTGGATACTTCTTGTAGACCTCAAAGCACTGGAAAGGAAGCTCCCATTCAAAGGCATTTTATGTTAAGATACTGCATTTGCTACTAATTTTTTGTCCATTTGAAATGTATAAATTGTGCTATAACAAATCATACTTTGAAGTGTAACCACTGTCCATGTAGTTGAACTTCTAGGATCAAGAAAGTATATTTAAATTGGTTCCCATCATAACTGGTGGGGCACATCTAACTCAACTGTGAAAAGACACATGATACAATCACCTTGCTGCTGATTACATGGCCTGGGGCCTCTGCCTTCTCCCCCATATCTTCCCCCTACCTTCCTCCTTCCCCCTTCCCTTCCTCCCTGCAACAGCCCTCCAGACTGGGGTGGCTTATGAGAGTAGTTATGAAGGTTTCAGGTCGCAGCTTGTGGGACTACTGCTAGGTGTATGTGGGTGCTTCATCTGTATCCCCAGGTTTCTTTTTTTAAGTCTTAAATGACTCTCCCCTTCCAAACCATCGTCCTACACCCCCCCAACACCACTACCACCCTTGGCCAAAGAATAGATTGTAACCCCTTTTGCTCGCCTCTGAAATTGGCCTTTGGTGAGGAATTCTTTCAGGGCTTTCCCCATATCTTTCCTCTCCCTCCCACCTTTATTGAGGGGTGATGCTTTTCCTTCTTCTTCTTGAAGTCCCTTCCTGCACATCTCCACCCAACACTTTTCCATGGCACTTGCTAGCTTTAGCCAGAAGCCATCAGGCAAGGCTGGACAGAGTCTCTGACCTCCCTCCTTTAGTTTTGGATCCCCATTTCTTTACTCTCCACCAGCCTGGGAAATAAAAATGGGTCCTCAGCCCTGCCACCGTCTGCTGTCATCGTCAGCTGATGCATGTTTTAGCTCAGGTTTTGCTCTGGTGAAAAGAACAGTCACCAGGCTTATGTAAACCTGCCAGCTCTCACCAAGGCCTTGGTGGTTAGACTTGGAGAAAGGCCATATGAAGACACTTGTAAGCACGCACAATCCCTCTGAATGAATTGCTTTCTTTTTCTTGAAATTGCTTTTGCTTTTAATTGAAGAAGTTTTAAACAAACAGTGCTCTCATTTGGTCATCCATTTGGGTCCAGTTTGGAATCTGACAACCGGAACAAAAAGAACGTTGAGTTCAGTGCTTACTTTGGTTTCGGTGCTGTTGCCTCTCACGATCCGCAGCAGGGATTAAGCAAATCGGTGTGCACGGCAGATCCCTGAAATTGGTGGACTTGACTTCCTGACAAATTGTTGCGTTTTTCCACTTTTCTGTTCGGGACTACTAGGTGCTAAAATGTGGCTGCACACTGAAAACAGAGCAATTCATTGTGTCCTGAAAAAAAAAAAGTGAGAAGGAAGATCTTGCTTTTTATTATTATTCAACTTAAAATACACTATTAGAGAACTAAATGGGTTAGATGATTTATTTCAAGCCAGAGCAATGGTCACATAGCTTCTTATCCTCTGATGAAGCAAGAAAACAGAAACAGACAAATTAAAATGAGAAAACAAACGTACCCCACTGCCTGGATTGAGATAGTCACATTTTAGAGAAAATGATTGGAAGTTAGTTGTTATGTTTTAGGGAATGAATTGAGTGATGAATTGGAGGGGTTGGGATATTAATATTGTGGGTCTTCATCTACCACACTCAGGTGTAAGAACATGCAGGCTTGCTCTTAAGCATTATGTTAATGTGACACAAAAGCATTAAACTCTAATGAGCTTTACTATGGCCTTTTAGAATTACTAGGCACATTGAAGTGTGAAGGAATTATTATAGAAACATGATAACTGTATATTCATATATCATTTTTAGTACTCGTCAAACCATCTTAAATTCATTACTCTACAGGTCTGCTTAACCCACTGAGTTCAGATCTCCTGAAGATAGCAATTGTGACTACCACATTCTTTTGCAGATAATAGATACTCATAAATGTTGCTAATAAGTACTAATAGATATGAACATATTTTAGGAATTCTAAGGTGCTGTCAGTTGTTACTATTAAAGAAGGAAAACATAAGAAATGAAGATAAAAAGACTATTTCACTAAAATTATCTCTTGGAGATGGTATGAACTTGACAAAAATAAATCAATAAAATATTATTGAAATGTATAGAAAAAAGCACTATTCCCTGCTTTAGGAAGAAAAAAGAAAGATATAGTAACATAACACACTTTTATTTCAACTTTATAATGTTATATTGATGGATTTGTCCAAGGCTATAACTCAAATGTCAATTTTTATCCTAAAATGTTGGTGCAGATTTATTCTTTTAAAGTAATGGGAGTTTATAATACTTTTTTAAACAATGTTGATTCGGAAAAAAAATTGTAAATGTCGGTTTACAAAAAAATTTTTGTAAGAAGTATTAATTCTTTTCTCTTGCAAATAAGTTGGACAGTATACAGTATATGTATTTAAATCACCTGTTTTCCAGCTCTCAATTCTTTGCAAAATGCTCAGTGGGTCATTGTAACCCAGTTCCAGAACAGGGCCTGGAACATTGGGGTGCTCAGTAAACACTTTTTGAACAAATGAATTTAATGTCAGGTACTGGAAAGGATTCTCAAAATTTTAAATATAATAAATAAATTCTAGTTTCCAAATCATTTAAAAATATTTTTAAGGAATTTATTTGTCATCTACAATATTTGACTTGTAGTGATTACTCATTAAAATATTAAGCAAGATTATAGGGAGAACTTCTGGGAAGATGGCAGAGTTGGAGCTCCAAGATTCACTCCTCCTCCAAGAACAGCTAGTGGATAGGTAGAAACTGTCTGAAAAAACTGTCTGTACTGGAGCTCTGGAGGCAAGAGGAGTACCGTACAGGATCCAGGGGAGAGCGGCAAGAGAAGACTGGAACTTTAGTAAAAAACTGTGAGTAACTCACTCTGTGGTGACTGCCAGTGCCCATCCTACACCCTCAAGGTGTGCTGCCTTGGGTCTGATCCCTGGCTGGTAGCTGAGGATGGAGAAGGATGTGGAAGTATTCCTCCACAAGAATGGCCAATTCCTGACCACAGCTTTTGATAAGCAAATTTAGATCACTGGGACCAGACTCTGAAGGGCTGTTTTACCCCATCTTGGACAGGGTCCACCGGGCCATTGTTTCAACCCCACCCCCTGACAGTGGCAGAGCAGGTGAAGGTTTAAAGACACACGCACACACATACCTCCTTAAGGTTGCAGGGAACAGTTCCTAAAGAGTGCCATCTGCTGGGCAGGCCACACAAGTGCAGCTTCAGGGAGCTGACAAAAAGGCTTTTTGGTGTCTTTGCTGACCCCCTCTCCAGGGCCTTTTGGAACTTGTCTGCACCTTCTCTGTGGGTCCTTGGCCCAGTTTGGGCTGGAAAATACTGACCTTGGAAAGTCTTCTCTGGGGTGAACCTCCTCGCAGAATATTCCCTCCAAGCAAAACAACTAGAGACCAAAAAATGAGTAAAAAACAAAAACAACAAACAAACAAAAAACAAAAAAACATAAGGCAAAACAAGTAAAAACTAACAGAACAGATTAAGAGTTCCATAAAAAGAATAATTTGAAAGGAAGCATTCTCCTGGGGGTGAAACAAGTGAACAAAAAAATGCAATTTTAAACTTGTACCACATAACCAGGGCAAGAATCAGATGTAGAAGAGTTGACTAAATCTTATCAATTAAGCACTAGCAATTCCAAAACTCTAGAATAAGTTTAATTAAATGTCAAGGAGGAGTATTAACACAAAGCCAAGAAACAATAAACCCCTAGCAAGAGAAAAACACTGGCATTCAGCATAAATTCATCAAGATAATCAGATGCCTAGACATCAGCAAAAAAATCACAAACCATACTAAGAAACAGGAAGATATAGCCTACTCAAAGGAACAAATTAAAAATTTGGAGGAGATGCAGAATTTGGAGCAACTAATCAAAGATGCTCAAACAAATCTCTTAAATCAATTCAAGGTGATGAAGGAAAATATGGTTAAAGAGATAAAACATATCAAGAAGACACTGGCTGAACATAAAGAAGAATTTTAAAGTATGAAGTATAATCTTATGGGTTGAAAGTCATGATAGAAGATATTAAAATACACTTGAGGCTTACAAAAGCAGAGATGAACAGGCAGAAGAAAGAATCAGTGAACTAGAAAATAGTACATTCAAATCTTAAAGACAGAAGAACAAATAGAGAAAAAAAAGTATAAACAATTGAACAATTGTACAGCATCTCAGGGAATTGAATGAAGCACACAAATTTATGTGTCATGGATGTCCCAGAAGGAGAAGAGAAGGGAAGAGGGCAGAAAGAATATTTAAGGAAATAATCGCTGAAAATATCCCAACTCTTATGAATGACAAATGTACATGTCCAAGAAGCACAATGTATTTCAAACATAATAAATCCCAATAGACCTACTCTGAAACACACATTAATCAGAGTGCCAAATGCCAAAGATAGAAAATCCTGAAAGCAGCAACAAAAAAGTGATTCATCATGTACAAGGTAACGCAATAAGATTAAGTGCTGGTTTCTCATCAGAAACCATGGAGGTGAGAAGGCAGGAGTATGATGTATTTAAGGTTCTGAAAGAGAAAAAATTCTAGCCAAGAATTATTTATCTGACAAAACTGTCAAAAATGAGGGAGATTTTTAAATATTCAAAGATAAACAGAAATTGAGGGTATTAGTCAATAAAAGACATGCCCTAGAAGAAATACTAAAGTGAGGTCCGCAGGTTGAAAGGAAAAGACAGGAGAGAGAGGCGTGGAGGAAGGATAGTGTAGATAATTGAAGATTATAATAATTGAATAATTGAAGATTATCAGTAAGGGTAACTAAAAGGGTTAAAAGAGAGATGAAAAGATATAAGCATATAAAAATCAAAGGATAAAATGGTTGAAGTAAGTACTGCTTTTATAGCAATAACAATGAATGATAATGGATTAATCTCTCCAATCAAAAGCACCAATTTGCAGAAAGGCTAAAAAAAAACAGAAAACTATGGTCCATCCATATGCTGTCTAAGATTGAAAGTAAAAGGTTTGTAAAAGTCATTCCACACAAACAGTAACCATAAAACAGAGCTGGGGTAACCATACTAATATAGAAAAAATAGAATATAAATGTAAAACTATTATAAGACACAAAAAGGGCACTATATATTAATAAAAGGGGTGATCCACCAAGAAAAAATAACAATAATAAATATTTATACCCTTAGCCATGGTGCCCCAAAATACAGGAGGTAAATACTGACAAAAGTGAAGAGAGAGATAGACAACTCTACAATAGTTGTTGCAGAATTCAATACACCACTCTCATCAATTAATAGATCTTCTAGATAGATTATCAAAAAGGAAAAACAGAATTTGAATAATATGATAAAAGAACTAGACCTAACAGACGTATACAGAACATTGCACCTGAAAACAGCAGGATATATATTCTTCTTAAATATTCATGGATCATATTCCAGGATAAACTACATGTTGGGTCACAAAACAAGTCTCAGAAATTTAAAAAGAATGAAATTATAGTAAGCACGTTTTTCTGACCAGAATGGAATGAAGCTGAAAATCAATAACAGGTGGAGAAAGAGAAAACTCACAAATATAGGAGGTTAAAAACACACTCTTAAACAATCAGTGGGTCACAGAAGAAATTGCAAGAGAAATCAGTAAATACCTCAAGATGAATGAAAACAAGAACAAAACATATCAAAACATATGGAATATAGCAAAAGCAGTGCTGAGAGAGAATTTTATAGCCTAAACACCTACATTAAAAAGGAAGAAAGAGTTAAAAACAATGACCTCACTGCACACCTGGAGAAACTAGAAAAAGAACAGCAAACTGATCCCAAAGAAAGCAAAAGGGAAGAAATAACAAAGATTAGAGCAGAAAGAAATGAAATCAAGAATAAAAAACAATAGAGAAAATTAACAAACCAAAAGTTGATTCTTTGAGATCAATAAAATTGACCAACTTAGATAGATTGACAATGGAAAATAGAGAAGATGCAAATAAATGAAATCAGAAATAAGGGGTGAACATTACTACTGACCCCACAGAAATAAAAAGGATCATAAGAAGATAAAATGAACAACTGTATGACAACAAATTAGGCAAATTAGATGAAATGGACAAATTCCTAGAAACACATGAGCAACCTATACTGACTCTAGAAGAAATAAAAGACCTTAACAGACCAATTACAAGTAAAGACATTGAATCAGTCATCAAAAACCCTCCCCACAAAGAAAAGTCTGGAACCAGACTGCCTTACAGATGAATTCTACCATTCATTCCAAAAAGAATTAATACCAATCTTGCTCAAACTCTTCCAAAAAATTGAAGAGGAAGGAACACTACCTGAATCATTTTATTATGCCAACATCACTCTAATACCAAAGCCAGATAAAGATACTAGAAGAAAAGAAAATTACAGACCAATTTTTCTAGTAAATATAGATGCAAAAATCTCCTACAAAATATTTGCAGATCGAATCAAACAGCACATTAAAAGCATGTTCAAGTGAGTTTTATCTCGGGTATGCAAAGGTGATTCAACACAAGAAAATCAATTAATGTAATATACCACATTAACAGATAAAGGAGAAAAATCACATGATCATCTCGATTGACACAGAAAATCCATTAAACAAAATTCAGTGTCCTTTCCTGATAAAAATACTTTGAATGATAGGAATCAAAGGAAACTTCCTGAACATGATAAAGAGCATATATGAAAATCCCACAGCTAACATCATACAAAATGGGGAAACACTGAAAGCTTTGCCTCTAAGATCTGGAACAACACAAGGATGCCCACTGTCACCACTGTTATTCAACATCATGCTAGAAATTCTAGCTAGAGAAGTTAGGCAAGAAAAAGAGATAAAAGCCATCCAAATTGGAAAGGATGAAGCAAAACTTTCAATATTTAAAGACAGCATGATCCTATATATAGAAAGTCCTTAAAAATCTACAACAAAGGTATTACAGTTAATAAATGAGTTCATCAAAGTTAAGGGATACAAGATCAACATGCAAAAATCAGTAGTGTCTCTATACTCCAGTAATTAGCAATCTGAGGAGGAAATCAAGAAAAAAATTCCATTTACAATAGCAACTAAAAGAATTAGATACGTAGGAGTAAATTTAACCAAGGATATAAAGGACCTGTACACAGAAAGCTACTAAACATTGCTGAAAGAAATCAAGAAGATCTAAACAAATGGAAGTACATCCTGTGTTCATAGAGTGGAAGACAAAATATCATAAAAATATCAGTTCTACCCAAATTGATTTATAGATTCAACACAGTAAGAATCAAAATTCCAACATCTTACTTTGCAGAAATGGTAAAAGTCAATAATCAAATTATTTGGAAGGGTAATTTATCCCAAATAACCAAAAGCATCTTGAAAGAGAAGAATCAAGTTGGAAGACTCACATTCTCTGACTTTAAAGCATATTACAAAGCTACAGTGTTTAGAACAGCATGGTACTGGCATAAGTACAGCTATATTGGCCAATGGAAACAAATTGAGAGTTCAGAATAGACCCTCAATTGATTTTTGACAAGGTTACAGAGTCCACTCAATAGGGAAAGAATAATGTCTTCAATAATGGTGCTGGGAGAACTGGATATCTATATCCAAAAGAATGAAAGAAGACCCCTATCTCACAGCATATACAAAAAGTAACTAAAAATAGATCAAAGACCTAAATATAAGAGCAAGACCATAAAACTCTGAGAAGCAAATGTAGATACGCATCTTCAAGATCCTATGGTAGGTCATGGTTCTTAGACTTTACACCCAATGCAAAAGCAACAAAAGAAAAAATAGACACATGGGACCTCCTCAAAAGTGAAAAAAATTGTGCTTCAAAGAACTTTGTCAAAAAAATGAAAAGGCAGCCTACTTAATGGGTGAAAATATTTGGAAACACATATCTAATAAGGGATTAATATCCAAATATATAAAGAAATCATACACTCAATAATAAAAATACAAACAACCCAATTAAAAAATGGGCAAAAAACTTGAATAAACATTTCTCCAAAGAGGATATACAAATGGCTAAAAAGCACATGAAAAGATGCTCAACATCACTAGCTATTATAGAAATGCAAATCAAAACCACAATGAGCTATCACTTCACACCTACTAGAATGGCCATTATTAAAAAAAAAAACAACAACAGAAAACTATAAGTGTTGGAAAGAAGGTGGAGAAATAGGAACACTCATTCACTGCAGCTGGTAACGTAAAATAATGCATCTACTGTGGAAGACAGTTTAGCACTTCCTCAGGAGACTAAGTATAGAATTGTCATATGATGCAAGTATTGCTAAATATCATATTAGACCTCCAGGTTAAAGATGATTCAGCTTTAAAATGTTACTCTTTCAGAGGTACAGAAGAAACCCAATTCCGAAAAAAAAGTTTCTTTAAGCAGTTGTCTTTGGGGGGAATTTGATAGTCCCTCTAGAGATGTCACATTTTCTTTTTATCTAGAACTAGCTACAAGTGGAAAGCTGATGATGTGTAGGAACTTTGTAAATTCCTATTGAGTAAGTGAATGAAATTGTGATTTCCTGAGAATTGAACTTAGGTTTCCTAATTCCGGTTGTGGAAAGGCTCATTGCGTGATGGTGTGTACAAACATATCTCAAAGGGACTTTTTTAGATAGATCTTCATGACCTGTTTCTACCTCAGTCCATCACCTCTTTTACACCAAAAGTAGTCTTCAGGACCTGGTAGCTGTTTCTTGTGTGCTATTTTGGGGTGGAGAGGTTAAATGTGATAAAGCCAATAAATCAGGACTTAATTCACTCTCAGGTTGTGGTTTTGTGCCCTTGCACCAAAGTATGAAGTAACTTCCAAGAGCTCCAGCTGCAAGAAAAAATGGGAAGAGCCTCTGTGACTGTAATCACATGGTGACAACACTCGGAATATAAATTGGACTTTCGTTGTATTCTCACCATTCAACTTATTTTTAGCACTTTAATGGGTATATTTTTGAGTCTTCCATTTTGTGTGGAATTAGATCATCCCTTTCAGCACATTTCAAATGTGATGTAATTAACATCACAAAATAAATGTACATGTCCAAGAAGCACAATGTACTTCAAACATAATAAATCACAAAATAAAACTTGAATAAAATATTTAAACATTTTAAAAAAAGAAAGAATTGCCATATGATCTGGCAATTCCACTACTAGGTATACACCCAGAAGAACTCTAAGCAGGAAAGTGAACAGACATTTGCACACCAATGTTCATAGCAGCATAATTCACAATTGCCAAAGGATGGAAGCAACACAAGTTTCCATCCGTCAATGAATGAATAAACAAAATGTGGTATATACATACAATGGAATATTATTTAGCTGCAAGAAGGAATAAAATCCTGATGCATGGGACAACACGGATGAACCTGGAGTAAAATAAGCCAGACACAAAAGGACAGATATTGCATGCTCTGATTAATATGAACTAAGTATAATAAGCAAACTAATAGCATTAGAACCTATAAGAGAGATTCCTAGGAGATAGAATGGGGTAGAGGATGGGGGCAGAACTTATATTATTTTAATCATAAATGTTAAGAAATGGATGGAGGTGATGGTAGCACACTATTGTGCATTGTAAGTAACTGTGCTGAATTATGTTTGTGAATGTGATTGAAAGGGGAAGTTTTGGGTCATGTATATTAGCGGAAGAAAAACTAGAGGATAAAACATGGTACTTCATAAAACAGTGAATTCTGTTGTGGATGATGACTATGGTTAATGGTACAAATATAAGAAAGTTCTTTCATGAACTATAAGGAATGTACATCACTATTACAAGGTATTAATAATAAGGTGGTATATGAAAAAAATATACCTACTACAAACTATGGACTACAGTCAACAGAAATATTTTAATATTCTTTCATCAATTGTAACAAAGGTACCACTACAAGGCTTTAAGTGTCAACAATAGGGGATATATGGGAATGTTGTATTTTACATGACTTTTATGTAAACCTGCAACTTCTCTAATTAAAAAAACTTGTAATAAAAACAAACAAACGTTATGCTAAGTGAAAGAAACCAGACTCAAAGTACTACATATGGTATAATTCAATTTGTATAAAATATAAACATAAATAAATCTAAAGAGACAGACCTGGATCCGTGTTTAATTAGGGCTAGGGATAGATAGAGGGATTGAGAGGTGACTGCTAAGGGGTATGGAGTTTTTCTTTTTGGAGAAATGAAAATATTCTGAAATAGATTGTGAAGATGAATGCACAGCTCTGTGATTGTACACTATGAAACAAAAAGAAATTAAGCAAGTTTGTGACATGCCACAGTATATGCTCACCTATAGAAAGTCGAATCTAAGTTTATTTCTACAGAGTTTTCAGCTATAAAGTTCTATGATATTGAGATACAAAAAGTGTAAAATATAAAACTCTCCAGAAATATTTAAATTTGTGTTCTTTTAAATAAACTTGTTATTTTGGAATGAATTTTATTTAAAAACAAGTTGCAAAAATATCGCCAAAGTATCTGTATTGTCATTCAGGTTATAGACTTTTGCAATCGTTATTTATTTATTGTGTGACTTAGAAATCTTATTTCACTTGATACTTCAACTTATTTATAGAAGGGGAAGTTTTAATGTATGATTTTTTTTTACTTTTTAAAATTTTATTTTAAAAGAAACTTAGATTACATAAATATTACACAAAAAATATAGGGGATTCTCATATGCCCCACTCCCTAGCCCACCTACATTTTCCCACCTCAACAACATGCTTCATTAGTGTGGTACATTTGCCACAATTGATGAGCACATCTTGGAGCATTGTCACTAAGTGATGGTTATAGTTTACAACATAGTTTACACTCTCTTCCACACATTTTTGCAAGTTATTACAAGATATACAATGGCCTGTGTCTGTCATTGCAATGTCATTCAGGATAATTCCCAAGTCCTGAAAATGCCCCCAAATTACACCTATTTTCCCCTCTCCCTCCCCTCAGAACCTTCAGTGGCCACTGCCTCCACATCCATGATAAAAGATCTTCCATTTCTAGGATCACATGTCTACAGTAGAACAACTGTAAGTCTACTCTAGTCCATCGTCCATTCCCCAATCCTGAAAATGCTGTGATGGTGATGCCCACTCCATCTCTAATTGAGAGGGGGCTTATATTCCATGGGGCAGATGGATGGGACTTAGTTGCTTCCAGTTGTGGACTCTCTCTGTTCCTTGAGATGGTCGTTGTCAGTCATCATCTGTTTGTTAGTTGTCCTGGGTAAGTCCAGTGAACTGGAGAGTAGGTGTTGCAAGTCTGTTGAGATTCAGGGCCCGACTGGGATGTGGACAGCCCAAAGATTTAAGTCTCTTGGACATGCAACTAACAACTATAGTACTAACTATAGGTTCAAATAGAGGGGCAGCAGAGCCATGTGTAGGGAAAACACAACTGAGTACAATGCTATTACACTGGGGAGGATAAATTGCAAAGTAGGGCCCACTGGCAGGGTGCCAAACTCCTGAGCTGTCTGCCCTGCCTATAGTGTCTGGATGTCTCCAGAGCCCTCAGGAGCCCAGCTATTTGTGGTAATATTTACTTTGGCAGCCAATGAATTCCTGCTGAGATGTGCAAAAGCATAACCTCTGAAATGACCTTCTGACTCACTTAGAAGTCTCTTAGCCATATAAACTCATTTGTCTTTACCTTTTCCCCCTTTTGCTCAAGATCTTTTTCTAGTTGCATTGCTAGTTAGTTCTTGGTAGTAATCCCTCGGTGCCAGGGAGCCTCATCCCTGGGAGTCATGTCCCACGCTGGGGGAGAAGGTGCTGCATTTGTATGCTTACTTTTGGCTTAGAGAGAACCCACATTTGAGCAACAAGGAGGTTTTCATAAGGTAATGCGTAGGCATCCTATAATACTATGCTAAGTTTCAATTTCATAAGTAAAGGTTCATAAGTACAGTAATCATAGCCAACTGCCTGTGAATGGTCCACCCTCCTTCAGTAGTCATTGCCTCTGAAATCAGGGGATTCTTGCTGTTCCATTAGAGAATGTGGCAGAGCTCCCCAGGATGGGAATTCGATATTTCTTTGGTTATTTTGTGGATCTCCTCCCACTGTGACAATGCCCCTTGAATATCTGAACACTTTCATATGCCTTGTAGATATGCCCCAAGCGAACTTCCTCCCATACATCCCCCATCACTGACACCGGCACCAATGATCCTCCCTTGCCACAGTAGTAACCCTTCTGTGATCCAAAACTTCTTCAAAATTGAGGCCAACAAAATAACCAAATATAATTAATAGGAAAATGATATAATAATCATGGTTTTTAAAATAATGGATGAAATATGAAAATTTTTAAAAAAGTTTAAAATAATATAAAAATTAAAAATATAAAATTAAAATTTTTTTAACATTATGTCTTTCATCACTGTAAGATCTGTTGTCTTGTATGTACAGTGACATTTGCTTCTATTTATTCTCTCAATGTCTTATTTTTTTCATTTTGTCTTCAAAGAAGCTTAGGTTACAGAAAAGTCACATACAGAATATGATTCCCATATACCCAACATGCTTCCCCATTTCCCTCTTCCCCTATTAATAACATTTTACATGTGGATGTATATTTGTTACAATTGACGTACAAATATTGAAACATTGCTAAACATGGTCAATGATTTACATTGTGGTATACATTTTCAACCGTACAATTTTATAGATTTTGATGAAGTTTGACGTGGTCTGTATCCATCCTTGCAAGACCACATAGAACAATTCCATCAACCCCAAAATGTCCCAGTTCCCTCTATTCTATTCCTCCCTTCCTCTCCCCTAGGGACCCATGGTAACCACCAAGATTAACTCATTGAAGGACTAGATTCATAGTTACTTGCAACAACATTGATGGTTTAACATTCTGGCCTGTCCTCCCCTATTAGGCACTGCTTATGCTCTCAAGAGACTCCTGTCCCTCTATTTGAGATCATAGTAGGACTCTCCAGGATGGGAATCCAACACCTTCCTGCTCATTATGTGAGTCTCCATCCCCCAGACATCACACTATGACAAGATGAATGCTACATGCTCCTTAGAAGCTTGCTCCAGGTATGATCTGTCCTGCATGCATCTCACATCCAACACCCTAAACCAGTAACCCTCCCTTGCCATATTTGCCAAAAGAACATTCCCAGCATTGTAGTTTCAACCATATTCCTGCAAATCTCCAGAGGTCCCCTGCTCCCTCCCCTAACCCTTCCCCCAGTTCCATGGATTGTCAAACCCACACTTCCCACCCTACCCCACTCACAAAACAGCACTGCCCAGCCCAATAGCATCACTGCACCACTGTCATGCCCATCCTCTGCACAACTACACTCTTCCACTTTCTCATAGATTTTGCTCACATGGGCATTGGCTCACAACCTTCTTTTCGCTTTCTGTCTCTTGTAAACTTATCTTCCAGACTCTAGCTCTTTGAACATGCTCAATTTGCTTAATTCATGCCAGTGAGGTCATGTAATATTTGTCCTTCAGTGCCTGGCTTGCTTCACTCAACATAAGATCTTCAAGATTCATCCATGTTTTCCTGTGTGTTAATACTGCATTCCTTCTTACAGCTTAGTAATATTCCATTGTATGTATGTACCTCAATTTGTTTATCCATTCATCTGTTGGTGGACACTTGAGTTGTTTCCAACTTTTGGCAATAGCGAATAATGCCGCTATGAACATTGGTGTGTATATATCTGTTCGTGTCCCTGCTTTCAATTCTTCTGAGTATATACCCAGCAGTGGGATTGTTGGATCGTATGGCACTTCTATAGTTAGCTTCCTGAGGAACTGCTAAACTGTACTCCACAATGGCTGTACCATTCTACATTCCCACCAGCAGTGGATGAGGGTTCCCATTCCTCCATATCCTCTCCAACACTTGTAGTCCTCTGTTTTTTTAATAGCCACCAGTCTAATGGGTGTAAGATGATATCTCATTGTAGTTTTGATTTGCATTTCCCTATTAGCTAGTGATGTTTAGCATCTTTTCATGTGCTTTTTAGCCATTTGTATTTCTTCTTTGAAAAAGTGCCTATTCAAATCACTTGCCCATTTTTAAAATGTGTTGTTTGCCTTTTTATTTTTGAGGTGTAGGATTTCTTTATATATGCTGGATATTAGGCCCCTATCAGATATATGGTTACTAAATATTTTCTCCCATTGAGTAGGCTGCCTTTTCATTTTCTTGACAAACTCCTTTGAGGTTCAAAAGTTTTTAATTTTGAGGAGGTCCCATTTATCTATTTTTTCTTTCATTGCTTGTTCTTTGGGTATAAAATTCATGAAACAATTTCCTAATACAAGATCCTGAGATGCTTTGTTACATTATCTTCTAGGAACTTGTAGCAGTTTGGCAGTTTGATTATAGTTATAAATTCCAAAAATAGATATTGGATTATGCTTATAAACTGGTCTGTTCATCTGGGCATGTTTAAGTTATGATTAGGGCTTTCATTTGGCCATGTCAGTAGGGCGTTGAGCCCTGCCCCTTGGTGGGTGTGGTCTCAATGATAAAAGACATGGCAAAGGACAGAGTTGGAGTTTTGATGTTGGAATTCTGATGAGGAAGGAGAGAAGGCCCCAGGAAAAGAGATGAGCCGTTCACCTGACAGTTCACAGCTGGCCTTGTGGAGAGAGGCAAAACCGGGAGAGCCTCATAGTCTACAGCTGACCTTGTGGAGTAAACAGAGGCGCTGAACCCAGAGAGACACGGAGCCCCAGGAAGAGAGGAACCCAAGAAGCCTGAACCCTGGCAAATGTCGGCAGCTGTCTTGCTCCAACACATGGCAACAGACTTTGGTGAAGGAAGATACTTATGCTTTATGGCCTGGTAACTGTAAGCTTTTACCCCAAATAAATACCCTTTATAAAGACCAACAGATTTCTGGTATTTTGCATCAGCACCCCTTTGGCTGACTAATACAGAACTTTATGGTCTTTGTTCTTCTATCTTTGATCCATCTTGAATTAATTTTTGTATAATGTGTGAGGTGGTATTCTTCTCTCATTCTTTTAGATATGTGTGTCCAGTTCTCCAAGCACCATTTGTTGAAGAGGGCTTGGTGGCCTTGTTGAATATCAGGTGACTGTATATGTGGGGATCTATATCAGAACTCTCAATTCAGTTCCATTGGTTAGTATGTCTATCCTTTTGCCAATACCAATGAGTTTTGATCACTGTAGCCTTGTAGTAGGTTTTTAAGTCAGGTAGTGTGATTCCTCTGATTTCATTTTTCTTTTTCGATATATCTTTGGCTATTTGGGGCCCCTTGCTCTTCCAAATAAATTTCATAGTAGGCTTTTCCAATTTCAGTAAAAAATGCTGTGGCAATTTTTATTGGAGTTGCATTAAATCTGTAAATCAGTGTGGGTAGGATAGACAATTTTAATGATGTTTATTCCTCCTATCCATGAACAGGGACTATGCTTCCATTTATTTAGATCTTCTTTGATTTCCTTTAACAGTGTTGTATAGTTTTCTAAGTCATTTACATCTTTAGTTAAATTTATTCCTAGGTATTTGATTCTTTTAGCTGCTATTGTAAATGGGATTTTTTTCTTGATTTCCTCCTCAGATTGCTCATTATTGCTGTACAGAAATGCTATTGATTTTTGCACATTAATCTTATAAGCTGCCACACTGCTGAACTCATTTATAAGTTCTAGAAGCTTTGTTGTAGATTTTTTAGGATTTTCTATGTATAGGATCACGTCGTCTCAAAATAGTTTAATTTTTACTTCTTCCTTCCCAATTTGAATACCTTTTGTGTCTTTTTATTGCCTAAGTTCTCGAGCAAGTACTTCTAACACAATGTTAAATAAGAGTGGTGATAGTGGGCATCCATGTCTTGCTCCTGATCTTAGAGGGAAAGCTTTTAGGATTTCACTTTTGAATATGATATTAGCTGTAAGTTTTTCATATATACCCTTTATCATGTTGAGGAAGTTTCCTTTTATTCCTATCTTTTGCAGTGTTTTCATCAAGAAAAGGTGTTGTATTTTGTCAAATGCTTTTTCTGTGTCTATAGAGATGATCATGTGATTTTTTTCTTTCAATCTGTTTATGTGGTATATTACATTGATTTTCTTATGTTGAATCATCCTTGCATACCAGGGTTGAAATCCACTTGGTCATGGTGTATAAATCATTTGATGTGTTGTTGAATACGATTAGCAAATATTTTGCTGAGGATTTTAGCACTTAGGTTCATTAGAGTGATTGGTCTATAGTTTCCCTTTCTTGTGGCATCTCTGTTTGGCTTTGGTATTAGGGTGATGCAGGCATCATAGAATGAGTTAGGCAATGTTCCCTCCATTTCTATTTTTTGGAAGAGTTTAAGCAGGATTGGTGTTAGTTCTTTCCAGAATATTTGGTAGAACTCATCTGTGAAGCTGTCTGGTCAGGAGCTTTTCTTAGTTGGGAGGTTTTTGATAACTAATTCTATCTTGTTACTTGTGATTGGCCTGTTGAGTTCATCAATTTCTTCTTTCATCTATGTAGGCCACTGTGTGTTTCTAGGAATTTGTCCATTTCATCTAAGTTATCCATCTTGTTGGCATACAATTTTTCAAAGTATCCTCTTATGATGCGCTTTATTTCTGTAGGGTCGGTGGTGATATCCCCTTCCTTCTTTCTTATTTTGTGAATTTGCACCTTCTCTCTTTTTATCTTTGTTAGTCTAGCTGAGGGTTTGTCCATTTTATTAATCTTCTCAAGGAAAAAGCTTTTGGTTTTGTTTATTTTTTGTTGTGCTTTCTTATTTTCTATTTCATTTAGCTCTGCTCTAATCTTCATTATTTCCTTCTTTCTACTTCCTTTGGGGTTAGTTTGTTGTTCTTTTTCTAATTCCTTAAGGTATGCAGTTAGGTCTTTGATTTTATCTCTTTCTTTATTTTTAATATAGGCATTTATGGCTATGAATTTCCCTCTCGTTAAGCCTTTGCTGCATCCCATAGATTTTGATACATTGCACAGCCATTTTCATTCATTTCAAGGTAGTTACTGATTTCTTTTTCAATTTCCTCTTTGACCCACTCTTTATCTAAGACTGTGTTGTTTAACTTCATATCTTTGTGCCTAATCTGGTTCTCTGCTCCTTACTGACTTCCAGTTTCATTCCATTGTGGTCAGAAAAATTACTTTGTATAATTTCAGTCTTTCTGAATTCATTGAGAGTTGTTCTGTGGCCTAGCATTTGGTCTATCCTGGAGAATGATCCATGTGCACTCGAAAAGAATGTATATCCCTGTGTATTTGGGTGTAATGGTCTGTACATGTCTATTAGGTCCAGATCCTCTAATGTATTATTCAAAGTATTTGTTTCTTTATTGATTCTCTGTCGTGATATTCTGTCTAATAGTGATAATGGTGTATTAAAATCCCCCACTATTATTGTGGAGGCTTTCCAGTGTTTGCCTCATGTATTTTGAGGTGCCCTGGTTAGGTACATAAATGTTTATGATTGTTCTTTCTTCTTTATAGATTACCCCTTTTATTAATTCACAGTGTCCTTCTTTGTCTCTTACAATAGTTTTGCATTTTAAAGTCTATTTTGTCAGATATTAGTATAGCTACTCCTGCCCTTTTTTGGTTGTTGTTTACATGTAAAATTGTTTTCCAACCATTGACTTTCAGCCTCCTTGCACCCCTGGGTCTAAAGTGGATTTCTTGTAGACAGCACATAGACGGGTCACATTTCCTTATCCATTCTTCCAATCTGTGTCTCTTGACTGGTGAGTTTAATCCATTAACATTCAATGACCAAAAGGGGGCAAAGGTAAAGACAAATGAGTTTATATGGCTAAAGACTTCAAAATGAGTCAGAAGGTCATTCCGGAGATAGCGCTTATGCACGTCTCAGCAGGATCTCATTGACAGCGAAAATAGATACAACCCTAAAAATGGGGGATCCTGAGGGCTCTGGAAGCATCCAGACATTATAGTCAGGGCCGATAGCTCAGGTGTTTGGTTCCTTGCCAGTGGGCCTTATTTCAGAATTAATGCTCCCCAGTGTGACAGAGTTGGACTCAATTGTGGCTTCCCTACACATGGCTCTTCTGTCCTTCTATTTGAACTTATAATTAGCACTAACGTTGATAGGTGTACATTAAATCTTTGGGCTGTCCATGTGCCAGCTGGGCCCTGAATTTCAAAAGAGTTGCAACACCTACTCTCCAGTTCATTGGACTCACCCAGGGCAGCTAACAAGGAGATGATGGATATCCAACATACCAATGAACCAAGAGTGTCTATAACTGCAAGCAAGAGAAGCCCTTCTCAATTAAAGGTGGAGTGGATATCACCATCCTAGAATCCTCAGGACTGAGGAATGAGCTATGGACTAAAGTAGACTTACTAGCATTCTGCTATAGACTTATTGTGATTCTAGCAACGGAAAAAATATCATTGATGTGGAGGTAGTGACCACTGGAGGCTCTGAGGATAGAGAGAGGGAAAAACAGGTATAATACGGGGGCATTTTCTGTACTTGGGAATCATCCTGAATGACATTACAATGACAGATACAGGCCATTATGTATCTTGCCATAACCTACAGAATTGATTGGGAGAGAGGTTTAGTTAGTCACTGTTGTTTTGGCTTCTTCATCTCTCTGTCCCTCACTCTCCTGGGAGTTGTGAAGCAGTGTCCTGGTCTGCTGTGCCCCAAAGCAGGTCCCCAAGGCAGCCTCTGGCTCTTTCTCCATTGTTTTAGTGAGAGCTGAGCCTTATCTGCCAAACCCAATGGCCATGTTCCCACAATTCTACTATATGATTTTTACAGAGTTTCATAGCTCTAAACTCCTATGATTTTATAATAAAAAACAGTCTTGATGTATTTCCATTTGTATTTTGAAGCAAACATAATATGCTTTGGTGTGTTTGTGTGTGTGTGTGTGTGTGTGTTCATTTTGGTCATAAATGCTGTTCCTGCTTTCTTTAGCAAATGGTTATTTCTTAGAATCCAAATATTTTACTTTGAAACGTGACATCTATTTGAATACTACTGCCAGAACCTAGTAGATTATCTAATACACTTTTATTCAATAACATGCCTTATACCTAGCTGAAATTATGGTCCAAACTATCCATTCCACGCTTTTCCCTTTTGCACCTTGATCATGTGGATTCACTTTTGTCATGGGGATTTATTTATTTTATTGCTTATCTGTATTTCTTTTCATTTCAAAAAAGATGTAAGGATACTCTAGTGAAGGATGTTTATGTGGGAGATTGTGGGAGGGGTGGGGAGGTGGAGCATGCGGGAATCCCTACAATTTTTTGTAACATTTGTGTAATCTAAGTATGTTTTAAAAAATAAAAAAAAATTATTAAAAAAAAGATGTAAGGATAGTATCTTGCATGAACTCATCTGCTCAAAAACAAAACAAAACAAAACATAGATAAAGCAAATAAAATAGTTAAAAGATAATACATTTACTTCACAGCAAAAGCCTGATTTATTTTGTTCATAATATTGCGATCATTTTTTCAGTTCTAGCATATGACTTTGTAATTATCATTTGAATGCTTAAGCACTAAATTTTAATAAACTTTGATTTAGTAAATATATTTTGAATTTAAAAGCTCTCCCATTTCACAAAGTTTGTTTGGTGAACATTTGCCCAATGTTTCAAAAAGGTACAAGGGAAACGGAATTTTATTTCTTATTCTATGTTTTTGTTCACCCCCACACCACCGCCATTCTTAATTGGATCCGTGGGACACTGACACACCCAGAAGTTTCTCCTTTCCACACACCTCTCACTCCAACTTTAAATTGCTTTGGGGTTTGGGGAACAATAACAATAATTATTGAATAACAAATATTTACTCCTCCACACCTGCAGAATTTAGCATCATTTGTTAAATCTGATCTTAATTCAGAAAGCTGACACAAATATTATGGAAAAAGTAAAATGCTTTTCCAAGAGGTGAGAATAATTTTTCAGTATAAAGGTAAGTCTTAAATATCATTAAACTGTACATTTTCAATCTATAATTAAAGACATTATTAAATATGAATTTTAATATGAATAACCTGAGGCAATATAGCTGCTGATTATTATTACCATGATAACCTACACTTTATTATTATTATTATTATTTGTATAATGCCTGCTGGGCATTTTGGCCTGCTGGGCCAAAAAGCAATTTCCATATTTATCACTATGTTACAAATGAGAAAACTTCAGCTATAAATTAGAAGCAAGGAAACTGAAACCAAGAATTTTGATACTAAATAGCAAGCACTTCTCCACTATGCTAATTTCACACCATGTTTGCTCAAATGAGTATGAACTGATCCCTCTGAACTTATATTGCCTAAATTGGTGATGATATATATTAGATAGAAACTCATTTGCTCTAATTGAAAGGTATTTGATGAAAAAACAAATCAAAAGGAACAAACAGAAAACAAAACAAAAAGCAAAAACGCAAAAACAAAACTGAAAGCCTGCAGCAAAAGAACCGTTGGGGTAGATCAAACTGTACTGACCATGAATCAAATACCATTATACAGGGAGACTGCTTAAGAGCCTGGAAAGTAAATATTCATTTAGTCAGTTGAAACCCATCTATTATAGGCAGCCACTGTCTTAGGAACTAGTTGTAGAGGGATGAGCAAGAAGACAAGTTCCTTTCCCCATGCCTCTTTGCTATCTCACAAAATACATGATAGCCAGTTTAAGCTGTTAGTAGCAGAATAAAATCAAAGACAGCAAAACAAGCCTGGTTCAAGGTGGATTTGAATTGATGAGGGGATTTTTGCCCAGGAGGGGAAAGCTCAGAGCAGTCAGCATGGAGGAGCTGTTTAGGTACCCTAAGATACATTGTCATTTCAGTTGTCTGGAAAGGGGAAGCTAACAGGCTCACCAGGTTTGTACCCAAAGGTGCTGGACGTGAAACATCACCATGGTTCTAGGTAAGTCAATGTCTTCTTACCTTTCTGTTGTTTACATTCATGACCAGGCTGATCAAAGTACGTGCTTATGTCTCTATTTCCAAGGCATCCTCTGACCAATTTCTGGACATCATTTGGGTAGGAATTTTATTTATCATAAGAAGTAGTATAGAATGAGTGCAGAATCATTCTCTTTCATCTGGGCACTTTATCCTGGGACTTCTTTTGTCTATGGTTCTCGTTGACTATTCCCTGTTATTGACATATGGTTTCTGTATAGATTTTAATACCACCATTTGGGCAGTATAGTAGTGGAAAGAGCATGGACTTTGGGTCTTGCCTCTGCCCATTGTTACCCATGTGCCCTGGGCCAAGTAAACTAATTTTAAGCATGAAATATGGCACTCAGGAGCCAATGATAAGAGTTAGCTAAATAAACAAAACTTGAGTGTTTTTAATGTTTTTTTTTTTTTTGTTACATTCTTTACAAAATTTCTTCCTATTATTATTTTTTGGGAGAAATTCTACCCTTAAGTTGACTAAACAAAATGCAATCTCTTTTGGGCTCTATTTTTTCTTCTCTGAAATTGAGACTGCACATTCTGTCTATTGTCTTTCCCTTTTAATTTGAAATCTTCTATTGTATATCTTTTATCTAAATTGATTCTGTGGTAAGTATCCCTCTGTTGAGTTTGGCTTCTCATTCCCTGTCATTATCTGTTCAAGAGAATAAGTTTCCCCAAAACCATCACACATCAAATTGATGGGAAGGATGGGGAAGAGGGGCTGTGCTGATATTCTCCAAACTGTGAGCCCATATAGGCCTAAACTATTGATTTTGTCACATTTCTTGTTGGTCGTGATTATGGAAGGATCGATTTTCACACCCAGCTAGACAGAAGTTACTGACAACCTATTAAGCTAAATATTTTAATCCTTGAGTCATCTGTCTGCTCAGAAACCTCACAGAAGCATATTGTCTGATGTCAAGTTAGAGGGGAGCTTAAGTCACAGGGTCTGAGCCCGCACCCCTTCCTGGTGCTTCCTGCTGATGGGCCCCTTCCCTACCAAAAGCGGTGTCCATTTTTCTACCAGACTTTTGAGCCTTTGTGTATGCCAGCCACACTTTCCATCTCAGAGGTGCTGGCCACCACTCCTCCACAGAAACTCCCTTGTCTCAATGGAGATACTGCTTTCTGCTTATTCTTAAACTTGGGTTCAACTTCTGCCTTTCAGCATACTCCTCTTTCTCTCTTCTCCTCCAAACTTGTCTGACCTTTCTATGTTTGCTGACCTGGCCTGAGTCTGCCTTGACTGATTTATTTCTCATAAATTTCCTCCTTCTGGGACACCGTTAAAGTTTCACTCAAGTTACACAATGTAAGTATATTTAAATCATATTTTCATGTATTATTTACCTATAACCCTATATGACTAGTGAACTTTGTAATGGTATGCACCTTAAATTATTCTTTTATATCTCTTTACTGTGCTTTGAACATGACTGAATTCAGGTAGGTTGTCAGTAATATCATAAAATATTCTAGTAGTCTGACACATGTTTACTCTAATTTTTAAAATATGTATCTTTCAATAATGTTTCTTTTCAACTTTTAAATATTACTTTATTATTTTTAATACATATTTTTATTTTTTTAAAGGTGCATAAATTACACAGATGTTACACAAAAAATATAGGGATTCCCATATGCCCCACTCCCCACAAATAATGTTTTTTCTAAAGAGTATTTAACAGCGTGGTAAACTGGAGTTCTCTGTAAAACACAAAAGAAGTATGTTCTTGTAATATTCCAGGTTGCTAAACCAGTCCACATAATAAGATGAAAGAAAGTCTCTCTGGTTCAGAAAATCTGGATAGTCTGCTGACTCGGTGTAGATTAAAGCCTTGGCACTCAGTGTGATTTCTAGACCAGTTTCATCAGCATCACCTAGGATCTTATTAGAATTGCAGAATCTCTCTCCCTCCGCATCAATAAAACAGAAACTGCAGTTTAACAAGATCACCAGGCAATTCCCATGCATATGAAACTTAGTGAAGCAGAGAACTAGACTTGGTGGCAAAGATCTGAGCTTCAAGCTCTACTTTTTGTACTATCTGCATAACATTGATCAAATTCTGTCTTGTACATTGGAAGGCAAATGGCGGTGGTTTTACTTTGTAAACTGTGAAGTGGTATACACAAATACAGACATTTATTTACAAAAAGTACTTAAACATTATTGTTCTTTCTCAGGTTGGCTTAAACAAGTAAATAATCAAGATAAGCTCTGAAGCTATAGAATAAAACAAGTGAAGAGACTGTGTAATGATCTCCAAAGATTCTCCATCATATCCATGGAAAACTCATTCATTAAGGGGTCTTGTCATAACAACAATCAATCAAGACATTAAGAGAGGGCTTAATGGGACATCAATACCTGATTCTGCCTCCAATTACATGTTAAATTGAAGTATATGCTATTCAATTAATCATGACTAAATGTCTATAAACACACACAATTAACTGACTAAATAAGGTACAGAGTATCAGGCATAGGAGAGAATATGAATAGTAACTAAAGTTGCTTTGAAATTTTGATCATCTATTTTAAACACTGAATCTATACTTCAGTCCTTGTTGATTTGTCTTTGGTTCCACCACTGCTTGTTTGCTAGTTGGATGATAGAAAGTAGTCAGGCCTGTAGTCTATTGGATTCCTGGGGTTTTAAAAATCTCAATTCATGAATAGGTCTTCAAGAAGAAAAGCTTATTCTATATCTCTATCTGATCATAGCTATATATCTTTACACACTGGGTATGAGGGGAAGGTAATTCCAATATTCCCAATTTCCAATCACACAATGGTTCAAAATACATAGAAGTAAGATCTTCAAACAAACTCCTTCTATTCCATCCTAAAATAATGATTGCTCATGTAATTTTTAATTTGTTTCTTCACAATGAATATATTTTATGTGAGGTTTTCCTTTGAAATTATGAAAGTGGATGGCATGGATAAGTATAACCAGACATTTTTATCAGAATTTCTTCTTCTTGGGCTTTCTGGGTATCCAAAGACTGAGATCACTTACTTCTTTCTAATTCTTGTGATGTATCTAGTGATTCTTACTGGCAATGGTGTCCTCATCATAGCAAGCATCTATGATACCCATCTTCATACTCCCATGTACTTCTTCCTGGGCAACCTCTCTTTCCTGGATATCTGCTATACATCCTCCTCTGTTCCCTCAACATTGGTGAGCTTAATTTCAAAGAAAAGAAACATTTCCTTCTCTGGATGTGCAGTGCAGATGTTCTTGGGATTTGCCATGGGATCAACAGAGTGTTTGCTCCTTGGCATGATGGCTTTTGACCGCTATGTGGCCATCTGTAACCCTCTGAGGTACCCCGTCATCATGAGTAAGGTGGTGTATGTGCTGATGGCTTCCATGTCATGGTTCTCTGGTGGAATCAACTCAGTTGTGCAAACAACTCTTGCCATGCGGCTGCCATTTTGTGGGAATAATATTATCAATCATTTCACATGTGAAATCTTAGCTGTTCTCAAGTTAGCTTGTGCTGATATATCCATCAACATTATCACTATGGTGGTATCCAATATGGTCTTCCTGGTTCTTCCATTGCTGGTTATTTTTTTCTCCTACATGTTCATCCTCTACACTATCTTGAGAATGGACTCAGCTGCAGGGAGACGCAAGGCCTTTTCCACTTGCTCTTCACATCTGACTGTGGTGATCATATTTTATGGAACCATTTTCTTTATGTATGCAAAACCCAAGTCCCAAGACCTGCATGGGGAAGACAAGTTTCAAGCTTCAGATAAGGTCATTTCCCTGTTTTATGGGGTAGTGACCCCCATGCTGAATCCTATAATCTACAGCTTGAGAAATAAAGATGTAAAAGCAGCCGTGAAATATCTGCTGAAACGCAAACATATCCAATAAGAGCACAAGGAAATATCAGTCTTTGTGTAACAAGCAAAAATATGGATCCACGAAGGTATCCAAGAACCTTCTTTTGGAAGCCATGGTAAGGAATTATATTTTTAACTTTGCATTATGAACATCACTCCACTAGAATTACCAAAAATCATAACCTGCTATAAACTCAGCTCCCAACATATCCTGATCTAGTTATTACAAAGACAATGAATTCCATCAGAATTCCATATGTGATTATATCTGAAATTAGTGTTTTGGTATGCTGTGTGGCAACATAGTAGATAAATCACATATAAGCTTTGAAAATAGAGAAGTAAGGGCACAAATCTGCTGTACCACAAGTACTTAAATGATACTGGATTGGTTTTTATTTTTTCTAAAGTGTTGTTTCCTTACCTATAATAAGAGAATAAATAAAAAACTCAACTTCCATTGTTGTGTAAAGTTTCAGTAAACAGAAGATTGCAACTACCATAAGTCCAGTTTCATAGTTTCCTAGAATTTCAGAAATGAGGTTTTGATTCCAAATTGTGGCCTAAAAGATACTGCTTAGCGCTTACTATTCCCCTCAGTTACTATGTCTCCTTAAGAGACACCCTGTTAATGTCAATAGCATTTCTTCTCATCCCCCAACCAGCACACACGTATCTGTATGAAGAGATCAGGCCTGATGAAGAAGGAATCAAGAGAGGGCTTTCTCTTTTGGGCAGTACACAGCGAATGGCTGAGGCAGCCCCTGACTGTCCCCATGGGAGGCTTGGAATGCTGTTTGTTCCCATCCAAGCCTTGTTAATGGGTGCTGCAAGACAGTTTCTTGAGATTATCAGTGTCTGCAAAGAAAAGACTGGTGTCTGGTGTGATGAGTGGAAGCTTGGTGATCTCCTCATGCTGCCAACTGGCAAAGGAACTAGTCTGGAGGAGGAGAGAGGTGTGTCTAAGGGCTGAAAATAAACAGAAACGTTTCAAATCTTCCCAAGATGTTTTTACAGGCTCATAAAAAGTGATAAAAATGGTAACTGAGAAAAATAAAAGCTCTTGTTACTTTCCACGGAGTTGAAACCCCTCAGTAATCTATTTTAGTTCTTTTTTTTCTTCTCTGTAGATTCCTCATATAGAAGGACAAGGATGGAGTATCTTTAGGCCTCACCATTCATTTTTTTTCCCCCAATCTCTGGGCCCATTATGGCAAATGGGCTTCAAATTGTTTTTCCTACGTATTTGTCCTCTCTTCTATTTATTTTAGAGCCAAAACATGACCCCATGTTTCCTCCTTGGGGCTTCACTTTCTGCTAATTCACTTCATGGGGTGGACCCAGTTTCCTATCCAAGTGGTCTGGTCAATAAATCCTATTGCCCTGCCATTGTCCTACCTGGATTGGAGTATTGTCACTGCAGAGAACCTCCAGCTGCTGGGCCTTCTCCTCAGGATTGGATCCCATGGGGCATTGCTTTTGGTTCTATTCAGACAGGCCATTACTAGATCCTATTATTGCTGGTTTTTAAATTTCTGGCACCACTCCCTCACCTTTGCTTTCATTAAGCCCTACACTTGCATTTACTCCTTCTTTAATTCACCTTAACCTTTGACTTATGCTAACAAGCTTTTAGGCATGTAAAAAATTTTCTAGTTTCAACCAACTCCTCAGTACCTTGATTCCCAACCCCCCTCTCACCTCCCCCATCCCACCACCATACAAACCCAAGGATGACAACATCTCATGCACATTTATATTAGTTGGAATACTTTCCCTGAAAAAAATAGATTAAAACCCCTTTATTCCATTGATGTGTAAAAAACGGTTGCAGTTTGACTTTGAAAGAGGCCGGTGTGCTCTTGCTGATCAGTGATCAGCAAAGGAGAATCTGGGCATCTCCAAATGATTGCTAAGTGCATGTGATGGTTTAGAACGATGAACCCAAGAAAAACACATTCTTCAACTTAACCCATTCCCGTGGGTGGGAACTCTTGTAAATAGGACCTTTTCAGGAGGTGTGGCCCACCTGAATCAAGATGGGTACTAATCCTATTACTGAAGGCCCTTATACAGAAAGTCAAAAAGAGAGGGAAAAAAAGAGGAAGCACTCAGAAGCTGATTGACAATGTAACCTGGAGGAGAAGGGAGAGGCAAACGGAGGTTGCCATGTGCATTGACATGTGACAGAAAAACCAAGGACCAAGGATCCCAGGCAGCCAGCCCCCAAACTCCCAGTCTTCTGGGAGAAAGCATTGCCTTGATGATCATTTGATTTTGGACATCTCCTAGCCTCAGCACCGTGAACCAATAAATTCCCTATGCTAAACCAACCCATTGCATTGTATTTTTTTTGGCAGCCTTGAGAACTAAACAGGGTATTACTAACTGAAAAATAAAAAAATATTTTTAACAATTCCAAAAAATATAAAAGAAGAAATTGTTGATAATATTGCTACGTTTCAAATATATAATTTTAATTATTTCTCTTAGTAATTAGGAGTAATGGCATTCATCTGGGTTTTTATGTTGATTTATCATTTGATGTACCATGATCAATTGGGTTAAAGGTTTTTTAAAAAATGTATAACACTTATGGTGTCACAGAATAAATTCTAAGAAGTGAAATCAGTTGGGTATGTGCCCTAAATGCAAGGTTCATTCATGTTGCAACATGTATTAAAATTCTATTCCTTTTTATAGCTGAAAAGTGGTATATCCATATAATGGAAACTCTTGTGAGCTGGCTCTCTAACAAATCTTAAATTATGGCTTCTTTCAAGAAGCAATTTATTCACTCAGCCTTTCCAGTAGTTTGAGACCCCCAGGGAGAAAGCATGTGCTAATGTATGCTAATAGTCCAGGTACATCTTTGGTTACTTTAGAAATAAAGGCTGCTCTGTTATCACTTTGTGGATATACCACATTTTGATTATCCATTCATCTGTCAATGGACATTTGGTTTACTTTCACCTTTTGGTTACTGTGAGTTTTGTGTAGTGATATCTGTTCACATCCCTGCCATGAATCCTTTTGTGTATATACCAAGAAGTGGGATTACTGAGTCATAGGGTAATTCTATATTCAACTATCTGAAGGAATGCCAAACTGATTTCCACAGTGGTGTACCATTTCACAAACCCACCAATAATGCACGAGGGTTCCAATTTCTCTACATCCTAGCCACAACTTGTTATTGATGTTATTTTTAAAATATTAGCCATTCTAGTGGATGTGAAATGGTATCACACTGTGGTTTTTATTTGCATTCCCCTAGCCCTAGTGACCAATGATGTTCAGCACATTTTCCTGTGCTTATTGGCTATTTGCATACCTCCTTTGGAGGAATGTCCGTTCAAGCCCTTTGCTCATTTTTAAACTGGGTTATTTGTCTTTTTGTTGTTGAGTTGTAGCTTCTTTATATATTCTAGATATTAAACCCTTATCAGATATATGATTAGCAGATTGTCCTTTCACTTTCTTGAAAATGTCCTTTGATATACAAAAGGTTTTTTTTTTATTTTGATGGATTCTATTTTATCATTTTTGTGTTTTTGGCAGTGCTTTTGGTTTCTATTTGCATGTTTTAAATATACATTTTTTATATTATTTAAATATACTTATATTACATAAATGTTACATAAAAAATATAGGGGATTCCTATATGCCCTGCTCCCCACACTGCCCACATTTTCCCACATTAACAACATCCTTCATTAGTGTGGTACATTTGTTGCTATTGATGAACACATTTTGGAGCATTGCCACTAAGCATGGATTATAGTTTACATTGTAATTTACACTCTCTCCCACACAATTTTGTAAGTTATGGCAAAATATATAATGGTCTGTATCTGTCATTGCAATGTCATTCAGGACAATTTCCAAGTCCCAAAAATGCCCCTATGTTGCCCCTGTTTTTCGCTCTCCCTCCCCTCAGAACCTCCACATCAATGAAATAAGTTCTTCCATAGCTTGAATCACCATAAATCTATAGTAGAATACCAGTAAGTCTACTCTAGTCCATCATTCATGCCCCAGTTCTGAGAATTCTGGGATGGTGATGCCCACTCCACCTCTAATTGAGAGGAGACTTAGGTCTCATGGGGCAGATGGATGGGACTATCTTGCTTGCAGCTGCAGACTTTCTCTGTTCCTTGGGATGGTCCATCATCATCTCCTTGTTTCTATTTGCATTTTAATGCAAGCATAGCATGCTTGTGACATGTGTCTGTGTATACGGAGTGTGTGTATGTGTTTGTTTTATGTCAGTGCAGAAATATTGCTCCTACTTTCTTAAGTGAACTGTTTTTTCTCAGAATCCAAGTATGTCACAGAGAATATGCCATCTATTTGAAAGTTACAGTCTAAACTTAAATGTTAATATCTAGAATATGTCTTATTAGACTTTACTGAAACACTTTAATTCAGTAATGTGCTATACACATATCTGAATTCATAGCCCAATTATTCATTCTGGATGTATTTTCCTTTGGGAGACTTAAAAATGTGACTTCACTTTTGTCCTGCAATTTTGTTTTTCTTTTCACTCTAAAAAGGGGTTGAAGGTGCAATCCAATAAAAATTAACTTTTCTTAAAGAACACAAATGAAACACGCAAAAAAGTTGAACAATAATGTATTTAATTTACAGCAAACCCTGTTTTATTTCACTCATACTATCCAGATAATTTTTTTCAATTCTAGCATTTGACTTTAACTTTCTTTAGGTAAATATCTTTTCAATTGAAAAAACACATTTCATACATTTGTTTGGCAAATATTTGTCTTATTTCTAAAAGTTACATTGTCAGGCAAACTTTATTTCATTTTTTAAAACTTTTGTTCAGCACAATTGATTCCCAGCACCACTCTTAATTGGGTCTGTGGAACACTGTCCCTGATGCATGAAGAAGTTGCTCCATTCCACACACCTTTCACTCCAACTTTAAATTGCTTTGGGAGTTGGGGAACAATTACAACCACTGTTGCAAAACAAATATTTATTCTTCCACATTTGTGGAATCTGGCGTCATTTGTTAAACCTGATGTTAGTTCAGAGTGCTGATATAAATATTTAAGAAAAAGTAACAGGCTCTTCCAAGGGGTGAAAATGATTTATCAGTATGAAGGTAAGTTCTAAAAACCATGAAACTCTATCAAGGTCCTTTCCCATGCCTGCTGTTATCTCATAAAATGCAAGAAAAGCAGTTTTAGGTGTTGGGAGCAGAAGAAAACAAAGGCAACAAGGCAGGCCTGATTCAAAGTGGCTTTGAATTTTTGTTGGGATTTTTGCCTGGCAGGGGAAAGGTTGCAGCAGGTGGCATGGAATGACAGTTATTTGGAAGGGGAGCCAACAGACTCTCCAAGCCTGACCAATGGGGCTGGACCTGAAACTTTGCCATGTTTTCCATAAGTCAAAAACCCACCATTTTTCTTCTGTTCGCATTTGGCTTCCTCTGACCAATTTCTGGACCACCTTTCAGGAGAACTTTGATTTAACATCAAATGACTTCTGAAGGAGTGCAGAATCGTTTCACAGGAAGTCAGTTTTCTCATGCACATGGTTGACTCCCACATCACTGATCCTTCCTCCATCATAGGAAGTACTGAGGCCTCAGGACTAAGACAGTCAAGTCTCCTTGTTCTCTGTTAACTGAGTTCAGTCAAGTCTTGCCTTTGTGAGCTAATTTTATCTATGGCACTAGCTCACTGTTCTTTGTTGTTGGCATATGATTTCTATACAGGTTTTAATGTCACCCGTTAGTCAGGGTTGCAGTGCAAAGAGCGCAGGTTTTGCCATTTCCATAACCTCAGCCAAGCAAACCAATTTTAAGCCCTACCATATAAAAGCTTGCAATGAAAAGTGTTTGAATAAATGAATGAATGGTTTTTTTAGGTACTTCCGGTCATAAGGTGAAAAAAAATTACAAATCATTTGAGGTTCAATTTTTTCATCTCTAATATGTGGAGACCTTTGCCTCTTTCATGTTGAAAGTTTTACTTTTATTCTTTAACCAAATTTTTTTCTGTAGTGAGAATCCCTCCATTGAATTTGGCTTCTGACTTCATGCACTATACCCTGTTGAGAAAGTTTTGTCACAAAATAGCATACAATAAACTGAATATGAGGGGGAAGTAGCATGTCTGCTAATATTCTCAAAAGTATTAGCCCACAAGAATCCTACGCTTGCCATTTCGGTTAGCCTGAAAACTGGTGGCGATTATGGAAACTTGAATATTCATGTACAAGTCAGTAATTACTGATGACGTCATTAATCTAAAAGTCTTAATTCCTTGTGTCACTTTTCTGCTCAAAAACATCACAAAATCATATTATATTATTTTAGGTTTGGAGGGGAGCTTAAGTCACAGGGTGTAAACATTCTGCCTGTTTGGTCCTTCTAATGGTGGGTCTTTTCCCTACAAAATCTCCTATCAATCTCAGCCTGACTTTTGAACATTTACCTACACCTGCTTTATTTACCTTCTCAGATGTGCTCGCTGTCATTGTTCAACAAGGACGAGCTGCCAACCTGCTCACTCCTTAATTCTGTTCAACATTTTATCCCCTCTGAGTTACTTCTCTTTCACACCTGTCTAATTCCTTTCCTTGCCTCCAGCTGCCGCCTAAGTCAGAAACTCTTCCGGAACTCTCTCGACTCTATTTCTCACTAAACTCCTCCTTCAGGGAATACGTAATATAATCTCACAGTGTAATTATATTGTATTTCAAATTGTTCCACATGTTCTTTTCCTGTTTCCCATACTGAATTATGAACTTTGTGATAACAGACATCTTGTTTGATTCTTTTCTTATCCTTTCTCTGCTTGGAACAGGATTAGGTCTAAGGGAGACTATCAGTATCTCTCATCCATATTATAGTAGCCTAGCAAAATTTAGTCTTCTTGTATGAAATTTGATTGTCAATAATATTTATTTTCTGAAGAATACTGAACAGTGAGATGTGGCCTGATATTGCTGTAAAACATAAAAAGAAGTATGTTCTTGGTCAATTTCCAAGTTGTTAAACCAGTCCATAGTGAGTCCAACTCACTGTAGATAAACTGATGCCTTGCTGCTCAAAGTGTGGCCCCATTCCCAGCAGCTTCAGCATCCCCTGGGAGCTTAACAAGAAATGCAGACCTTGCCCCAGAATTTGCAGGGAATCCCCAGGTAATATTTGCATTTGAAATTTTGAAAGACTGAAATAATTGATTCACTTCATTATTCCACCAAGGCCAGTATTCTAGATATTCCTTGGAGGGAAAACAAGGTGTAATAATTTGTAGTGTTGTAACCCTAAAGTGCTCTAGAATTTGTTGGCAAAGATCTGAGCTTCAAGCTCAACTTTTCACTTATAGTCTAGATAACCTTGACCACATTCTTTCACATTTGAAAAATAAATGGAGATAAGGAGAAGAATTAATTTGTCTTAATCTATAAATTTAAATAATTTGTAAAGCATAAAGTGCTACACACATGTACCCACATATATATTTTAACATGATTACTCTTTTCTCAGGTTGACTTAAACAAATGCAGTATCAAGAATTACCCCGATGGCACAGAATAAAGCAAGTGAAGAGACACTATATATTGTTCTCCAAAGATTTTCCATCATGTACATGCAGTAGTTTTACCACAAGAAACATAAAATATTAAGATTGAAATATGCATGTGAAAATATGAGTAATTATACCTTTGAACAGTGTACACAATTCAATTTACAACGATCAAAAATCTGTTCTATAAAATACACAATTATACTGACTAGAAAGAGATTCAGAATATCAGGCATAGAAATAAACATGCATAAAATCAAAGTTGCTTAAAATTTTCAACATCTAGATTAAAACATGGAATCAAAGTTCTAGTTCTTGTTGAGTTGTCTTTTACCTTCGCCATTCCTCTCTCACTGGGTCTGACCCAATGAAGTCAGACCTACAGTCTGTAATATTCTAGGACTATTCTAGGGCTTTCAGACACCTCGATTTAGGACCATGTTCTTGACAACAGGAAAGGTTACTTCTGAATTTGTATTTAATGATATCTTGACCTTCACACATTAGCCATGGGACATAGAAACTCTCAACATCCTAGTATCAATGTACTGTCATCATAGACACTGTTGCAAATAACGGGATAGCAGAGTTTCAAAAAACATTCCTTCTATTTCATCTTGTAGTAATATTTATTCATGACATTGGTTACATGTGTTGTTTCACAGTGAATTTTTATTGTGGGTGTTCTTTGCCCTGAAGCTGAGGCATGGATAGAACTAACCAGACATTTGTGAAAGAGTTCATTCTTCTGGGTCTTTCTGGCCACCCAAAACTTGAGATCACTTTCTTTTGTCTAATTCTAGTGATGTATCTAGTGATTCTTACTGGCAATGGTGTCCTCATCATAGCAAGTATCTTTGATGCCCGTCTTCACACCCCCATGTACTTCTTCCTGGGCAACCTCTCTTTCCTGGATATCTGCTATACATCCTCGTCCGTTCCCTCAACATTGGTGAGCTTAATTTCAAAGAAAAGAAACATTTCCTTCTCTGGATGTGCAGTGCAGATGTTCCTGGGATTTGCCATGGGGTCAACAGAGTGCTTCCTCCTTGGCATGATGGCTTTTGACCGCTATGTGGCCATCTGTAACCCTCTGAGATACCCCATCATCATGAGCAAGATGGTGTATGTGCTGATGGCTTCAATATCATGGCTTTCTGGTGGAATCAACTCAATTGTGCAAACAGCTCTTGCTATACAGTTGCCTTTTTGTGGGAATAATATTATTAATCATTTCTTATGTGAAATCTTAGCTGTCCTCAAGTTAGCTTGTGCTGATACATCCCTCAACAATATCACCATGCTGGCATCCAATATGGCCTTCCTGGTTCTTCCACTGCTGGTCATCTTCTTCTCCTATATTTTCATCCTCTACACGATCTTGAGAATGAAATCAGCCACAGGGAGGCGCAAGGCCTTTTCCACCTGTTCTTCACATCTGACTGTGGTGATCATATTTTATGGTACCATTTTCTTTATGTATGCAAAGCCCAAGTCTCAAGACATTCTTGGAAAAAACAAGATGCAAGCTTCAGAGGGGCTTATTTCCGTATTTTATGGAGTAGTGACCCCCATGCTAAATCCTATTATCTATAGCTTGAGAAATAAGGATGTAAAAGGTGCTGTGAAATATTTGTTGAGTAGGAAAGCTGTTAAGCAATAAGACCAAAGGAAAATATGGCACTGAGAGCAGTAGCTTGCTACAAACTCAACTACAAACAGATTCTGATCCAGATCTCACAATGATAATTATTTCCATTTGATATCTGAAATGATAGTTTGTAGTGTACTGTGTGGCAACATAGTAGAGTTACTATATGTAACTTTGGAAATAGAGAGACAAGGGCATGAATTCTGACTGTTCCACAAGCTACCTAAATAATATTGGGCAGATCATTCTTCCTTTCTAAAGTATAGTTTCCTTAATTGCAAAAAGGGAATAAATAAAACCAAACTCTTAGTGTTACTGTAAAGCTTCAGAAAGTTGCATAAAATCCAAGCATTCTGCCAAGTTCATAGTAGTTCTCTTTGTAGAGGATGTAGAATTTGATTCTTTCTGTTGACTTACAATGTAAGGTAAGACTCCATTTGAAAAAAAAAAATACTAACAAGCACCTTCTATTTTCCTAAGCTACCAATAATTAGATTCAGGCATCTCTCCTATAAGATCTTCCTATTAATATCAGTCAGCATTCCTCATTGCCCCTTCTCTCCATGTATCTCTAGAAAGAATACATCAAGGAAAAGGTTGATAGAAAACTAGTTTACATTATGGGGTGTACACAATGAATGATGAGAGGCTTTTACCTATTTTCCCTGTGAGAGTAGGAAAGAGTTTGTTCCAATGCAAGACAAGTGAGGGGGTGTAAGAGAGACTCTTGATGTTTGGGGGATCTGAGAAGGAGAGACTGTCATCAAGCTTGATGAGTGGAGGCTTGTTGAGCTCTAGAGGGAGCAGAGTAGCTGGGAAGTTAATCTAGAAGAAGGCTAGAGGAAATGTATCTTATGGTCAAATATACCCTGAATTTTTAAAATTTGCTGAGATGTTTATTAGGCTCTGAGAGCGGGCTGAAAACAGTGCCTGAGAATATAAATTCATTTCATTTATACTCCAATTAGTTGAAACTTCTCAGCAAACCAATTGCAATTCTATTTTTCTTTCTGTAGATTTCTAAGCCAAGGATCAGCACATTACCAGCCAATATGACAGCTGGGTTTCAGCCATATCTTTCTATCTAATTTTCTAATTTTCTTTGGTTTTCAAAATATAACGTGATTCTAGACCTTCTGTTTTGGGTCTTCACATTTTGCCAATCCGTTTTTTTGGGGTGGACTCAGGTTGTATCTAAGTGAACTGGCTACTGACAGCCTCTTGCCCTGCCATTGTCCCATCTGGATTGGAGTGTCATCACTGCACAGAGCCTCCAGCTGCTGGTTCCTCTTCTCTGAGTTGGATTTTGTTGGGCTTTGCTTTTGATTCAGACCACTTGTACCAGACCGTGTGGGTGAAAGCTTTTGAATTTCTAGTTGCCTCCATCAGGGTGAGCCCTACATTTTGGCTTGATCCTGGTTTCATCCTTTTCAAACTTTGCCCTATGCCACCGACATTGCAGACCTATGTAGGTATGTACACCATCCTATTTTTATTGTCCCAGCCAACTCCTTAGTGCCTTCATTTTGCAAAGAGTATCAGCATTTTATGAGCATGTTTATATCAGATTGAATACTTCATCTGCAAATGTTGATTAAAATTCTTCTTATTTGTATATAAAAAGTTGGAGCAATGCTGCTTGAATCTGAACAGGTTCCAATCATGTTGAACAAGGATCAGAAGAATAAGAGTTTTAATGTTAAACTATTCTTTGGAAAATTGAGGAATCTCAAAAAAGATTGTAACATTGTATTATTTTGTGGTGAATAATAAATATTTTAGAAAATTCCAAAAACTGAAAAATGTAGATAAGAAAAAAAATTGTTACTGTTATTGTAACCTCTTACAGATAACTACCATTTACACTTTTACGATTTCTCTCACAAATGTGGAGTTATAAAATTCATCTTGGGGCCTGCAGCTGCAGGCAAGATAATCCCATCCACCGTATCCATGGGATATAAGCCCTCTCTCACTTGGAGGTGGAGTGGACATCACCATCCCAGTCCCCTCAGGATTGGGGGAGGAGCTGTGGACTAGAGTGGACTTGGTGGTGTTCTGTTGTAGACATATTGTGATTCAAGCAATGGAAGAAATTGTAACAGTGAGG
>JAQZBX010015032.1:0-37965 GCA_029593785.1 Cabassous unicinctus
GAACCCGGGGCCTCTCATATGGTAAACGGGTGCTCTATCCATTGCGCCACACCCGCTTCCTGCCGTGAGGTTGCTGCATCAGCCCACCGCACCGCTCAGGCCGGCGTGCCCTCACAAGGAGGCTTCAGGACGCGAACCCGGGCCTCCCATATGGTAAACGGGGGCTGTATCCACTGAGCCACACCTGCTTCCCAGGATTTCTTTATATATGCTAGATATTAGACCTTTATCAGATAAGTGGTTTGCAAATATTTGCTCCAATTGAGTAGGCTGCTTTTTCACTTTCTTGAAAACTCTGTTGAAGCACAAAAGTTTTTAATTTTGGGCAAGTCCCATTTATCTATTTTTTCTTTTGTTGCTTATGCTCTGGGTATAAAGTTTATGAAACCATTTCCTACTACAAGATTTTGTAGATGCTTCCCTACATTATCTTCTAGGAGCTTTATGATCTTGGCTATTATATTTAGGTCTTTTATCCATCTTGAGTTAATTTTTGTATAGGAAATGAGATGGTGATCCTTTCTCATTCTTTTAGATATGGATATCCAGTTTTCCCAGCACCATTTGTCAACTGTCCCAGTTGAGTGGGCTTGGTGGCCTTGTTGAATATCAGTTAGCCATGTATGCACAGATCTATAGCAGAATTCTCAATTTTGTTCCATTGGTTCATTAGCCATCTTTGTGGCAATACCATGTGGTTCTGACCACTCTAGCTTTGTAGTATGGTTTAACGTCAGGTAGTGGGATTCCTTCAATTTCGTTTTCTTTTTCAACATGCTTTTGGCTATTTGGGGCCCATTGCCCTTCCAAATAAATTTCATAATTGGCTTTTCCAGTTCAGTAAAAAATGCTATTGTAATTTTTATGGGGATTGCATGAAATCTGTAAATCAGTTTGGGTAGGATAGACGTCTTAATGGTATTTAGTCTTCCAATCCATGAACATGGAATATTCTTCCATTTATTTAGGTCTTCTTTGATTTCCTTTAACAATGTTGTGTAGTTTTCTGTGTACAAGTCTTTTACATCCTTAGTTAAGTTTATTCCTAGAAATTTCATTCTTTTAGTTGCTATTGTAAATGGAATTTTTTCTTGATTTTCTCCTCAGATTGCTCATTAATAGTGTACAGAAATGCTACTGATTTTTGCATGTTGATCTTGGATCCTGCCACTTTACTGAACTTGTTTATCAACTCTAGAAGCTTTGCTGTAGATTTTTGGGGGCTATGTATAGGATCATGTCATCTGCAAATTATGAAAGTTTTACTTCTATCTTTCCAATTTGGATGCCTTTTATTTCTTTTTCTTGCCTAAGTGCTCCAGCAAGTACTTCTAATACAATGTTAAATAAGAGTGGTGATAGTGGACATCCTTGTCTTTTTCTAGATCTTAGAGGGAAAACCTTTAGCATTTCACCATTGAGTATGATATTACCTGTGGGTGTTTCATATATACCCTTTATCATGTTGAGGAAGTTTCCATCTATTCCTCTCTTTCAAAGTGTTTTTTTTTTTTTAAAGATTTATTTTATTTATTTCTCCCCATCCCCTCATTGTTTGCACTTGCTGTGTTTGTTCGTCTTCCTTGTTTCTTTAGGAGGCACTGGAAACCAATCCCGGGACCTCCGATGTGGATGGGAGGAGCCTAATCACTTGAGCTGCCTCCATTCCTGCTTTGTTGTGCCTCTCATTATGTTTTTCTTTTTGTGTCTCTTGTTGCATCATCATGTTGCATCAGCTTGCCATGCCTGCCTGTCACTCCAGCTGTCTTGCTCATCTTCTTTTAGGAGGCATCAGGAACCTCTGCTCGCTGCTTTGTTGTATCTCTCATTATGTTTTTATTTCCCCTTCTTCTTGTGTTTCTTGTTGCATCAGCTTGCCACGCCTGCTGGTCATGCCAACTCACTGTCTTCTTTAGGAGGCACTGGAAATCAAACCAGGAACCTCTCATGTGGTAGGCAGGAGCTCAGTCACTTGAGCCATATCTGCTTCCCTCAAACTGTTTTCATCAAGAAAGGATGCTGTATCTTGTCTAGTGATTTTTGTGTCAATAGATTTCATCATGTGATTTCTTTTCTTTCAATTTGTTAATGTGGTATATTACATTGATTGATTTTCTTATGTTGAATCTTCCTTGCATACCTGGGATAAAACCCACTTTATCACGGTATATAATTCATTTGATGTGTTGTTGAATATGAATAGCTAGTATTTTATTGAGGATTTTAACATCTAAGTTCATAAGAGAGATTTATTTGTAGTTTTCTTGTGGTATCTTTATGTGGCTTTGGTATTAGTGTGATGTTGGCATAAAGAATGAACTCAATAGTAGGTAATGTTCTCTCTACTTCTATTTTTGGAAGAGTTTAAGCAGTATTGGTGTTAGTTCTTCCCAGAATGACTGGTAGAATTAATGTGTGAAACCATCTGGTCCTGGGCTTTTCTTGGTTGGGAGGTTTTTGATGACTAATCCAATCTCACTACTTGTGATTGGTCTGTTGGGTTCTTCTATTTCTTCTTTTATCTGTATTGGTTACTCATGTGTTTCTAGAAATTTGTCCATTTCCTCTAAGTTAACCATCTTGTTGGCATACAGTTTTTCAAAGTATCCTCTTATCATGCTCTTTCTGTGGGATCAGTGCTGATACCCCCTCTCTCATTTTTTAATTTATTTATTTGCATTTTTTCTCTTTTTTCTTTGTTAGTCTAGCTAAGGGTTTGTCAATTTTATTAATCTTCTCAAAGAGCCAGCTTTTGGGTTTGTTAATTTTTCTAGTGTTTTTATATTCTCAATTTCATTTAGTTCTGCTCTAATCTTTGTTATTTCTTTCTCTCTGCTTGCTTTGGGATTAGTTGTGGTTTTTTTTTCCTTTTCTAGTTCCTCCATGTGTTCAATTAGGCCTTTAATTTTAGCTGTTTCCTCTTTTCTAATATAGGCATTTTATGGCTACAAATTTCCCTCTCAACACTGCTTTAGCTGCATCACATAAGTTTTGATATGTTGTTTTCTCATTTTCATTCATTTCAAGATATTTACTGATTTCTTTTGCAATTTCCTTCTTGACACACTGATTGTTTAAAAGTGTATTGTTTAACTTCCGTTTATTTGAGCCTATTCTGGTTCTCTGCTATTTATTAATTTCCAGCTTCATTCCATTATAGTAAGAGATATTACTTTGTATTATTTCAGTCTTCCTAAGTTTATTGAGACTTGTTCTGTGACCTAGCATATGGTCTATCCTGGAGAATGATTCATGTACACTTGAGAAAAATGTATATCCTGCTTTATTGTGTGCACTGTTATATATGTATCTATTAGGTCTAGTTCCTCTAACTTTTTGTTCAAGTTTTATGTTTCTTTATTAACCCTCTGTTGAGATGTTCTGTCTAATGGTGAAAATGGCAATTAAAGTCCCCTATTATGATTGGAGAAGTATCTATTTGTCTTCTGCCAGGTAAAGCTGCCTATCTTCCCACAGTTTCTGGAGGAGGACTGCAGCCTGTAGTTCCCTACTCTGCCATCTTGGATCCCCCCTGGGCTATTTTTTTTAATACACATTTCTTTATACTCACTACTTCTTGTCTACTGATGCTGTAATATGGTCACCTCTAAACACTAAAAATGTAAACTCTTTTCTATACACCAGGTAAATCTTCTAGAAAAAAACAAAATGAATAAACAGCTTTTTAAAAGTCTTTTAGAAAAATAAAAATGTAGAGCCAGATATATTTTTATTA
Source organism: Cabassous unicinctus (assembly GCA_029593785.1). Lineage (NCBI taxonomy): Eukaryota > Metazoa > Chordata > Mammalia > Cingulata > Chlamyphoridae > Cabassous > Cabassous unicinctus. Next base: position 3,737 of record JAQZBX010015032.1, read on the forward strand.
AATCTCAATTTCTTAAAATCCCAACATTTTTTCATCACAAGGTCAATGTGTTTAGCCATTTTCTGTTGACTTGACAGTTTGAGTCCCTGAGTTACAGCCATTTAAATGTTGTAGCATTTTTATTACATTTGCCTAGAGCATCAGCCCTGGGCATAGTTGCCTTTTTTTTTTTTTCTTTCCCTTGATAAGTTGTAGAACCACATACTACTGTATAATGGATGGGAAAAGTTTAACAGATTGCAAGATTGGGTTCAACAAGGGAAAATAAATTAGCTATATTAGGAAATATTTGTAAAATAAATTTGTTAATGGTATTAATTTGTTGTTTCCATTTTCCTATGTATTATGCCATTCTTAAAAATTTAAAGACATATCCAGAGAAATAATTTTGCACTACAAATCCTTTTTAGCATGATGGGGATGAACCTCTCCACCTTTCTTATAAGCAAATTGTGTTGTTTCAACCTACTTTGTTTTCTTTGATAGGTCCCAGAATTTTAGTGATATAAGAAATCAGAATTTTGCACTGTCATATATGCTTTTTACTTTGGTATTGGATTGGGGTAGGGGGTGAGGTGGGAGTTAGGATCAACAAATCTAGAAGAGAGAACAGAGGAAAGACAATTCCAGGGTTCACTGAATCAACTGCTTATTACAAGCATCATGGACCCAAATTCTTTCCATTTTCCCTTTCTTGGCATATTAGTTTTTTCATTAGCCTGCCTTCCCTCTTGGCTACAGGACAGCTGCAGCCTCCCTGGTCATCCTACTCACAACAATATTGAGAAATAAATTAATGAACTACTTCTTCTCCCTGTTTCTCTTCTTATTACTGGGGGAAGAATTCCCAGACCTCCTTCAGCAAACTTCTCCTTACATCTCATTGGCTGAATTATGTCACATGTTCAGACCTAATCAATTTCCAGCAACAGGAATGTACTACTGATGTTTGCTTAGACAAGGGTTCAACTATAGCCCATAAGCCAAACAAAGCCTGCTGCCCATTTTTATACAACTGGAGAGCTAAGAATGTTTTCTGAATTTTTAAATGGTTGAAAAAGCAATCAAAGAATAATACTTTGTGACACACGAAAAAAACATGAATTCAAACTTCAGTGCCCATAAGGTTTTATTGGGACACTACCACGTTTATTCATTTGCTTATTGTCTCTGAATGCTTTTGAGCTCCAAAAGATCACAACAGAGGTATTTGCAACAGAAACCTAATGACCCTTATGAAAAAAGTTTTCATACCCCTAGTTTAAACCAAATTCTATTCACCAACAATTGCTGGGATTAGGGTCAGTCTCCTTCAAAGTAGATAATATAGTTTTTTTAAACAGAGGAAAGAATTTTCTTGAACAAAGTTTCCTTGGAAAAATAAGGGATAGCATATTAGGTAGGCAAAATATGTTGAGAGAGAGTGAGAGATTGAAACTCATTTTAAAGGATTTGCTTATGAACTGAGCTTTGGCAGTGTCTTTGAGCAGAACTGGGAAGGGAATGCCCGAATTTAATGAAATTTAAAGTAGGGTCTTCCATTGTAGAACCCTGATTAGGTTTGGATAAGAATCATGATACAACAATCTAGGATTGGTGGAAACAGCAGGGTGAGGCAAGGCATTTGAAAAATCTTAGTGGCAAAACTGTCTGTTGATGCTTTCTATCAAAGAGTTGATGGGTCTTGAGAGAAGTTCCTATAATGAACAATCAAACCATTTGCTTTGGCAGGAGAGTCCAGAAGAGTTAAACAAAAATGCTAATAAAGATAGTAGAATAGCAAAGTTATGTTGATTTACAGAGTAGGGTGTGGTTTCAGTTTTCAATGTCCAGGCTGAGTTTGAGATGATGGTTTTGGTTCTAATTGTCTGAGGGAGGGGGAGGTTGTTGGGAATAAATACTGTAGGGGGGTTTTAGAGGAGTGGGCATTGTGTTTAATTAGATTCGTCTTTCTCCCAGATAGATTCCAAACTATATTTCTTTCACCTTGGTTCCAATGTCTAGACACAGCCTTATGCTTACTTAGCAACATTACTGTGCTAAATAAAGTATACCCCATTAGCTACTTTCCAGAACACAGATCCTTGAGTGTGTCTCACTACATCATCTGTCAGTATACTGAAGCATGGGTAGGGAAGGAAGAAAGATATGTTGACAGACTCAGGATATTGTCTGAGACAAGGCTAAAAGTATCATAGTTGGATTCAAAACCCACACAAATCCATTTGTAAATAAATGCTGTCAGATAGCATCTTAATGGATAGTAAATACTTTAAAATTGATTTCCTTTTGATGTGATAAAAACAACTTATGAAAGAGAAGTTGAAACATGGCTATTGATGTAAAATAACATAATTTAGATTTTAAAGCAGAAAACCTTTCGTTGATAGTAGTTTATTCCATTCTATGCCTGTATCGAACATTATTGCTTATAGGTTATATATTATCTTTGAACTAACTACAATTCATAAATCACTACTTAAGCCTGATTTATAGGAGATCTCACTAATTGCAATAGCAAAATAGACCTTAGAAAATAAAATCAGGACTGAGGATCAACAAAGAAAAGAAGCCTATACTCTAGTATATTAATAGCAGTGAATTGTATTTCCTTATGTTTTACTGATAGTATGTTCCTGATAATGCCAGTTAATCCTTACAATAATTTTGAAAGCTGTTATTATTACTTCTATCTTGCAGAAAAGGGAAAAACTAAGTGCCCAATCACTTTTAAAAATTATGTATTAAATGTTTATTTTATGTTGTTTACTATGGCCAATAATTTTACCTATACAGTGTGACATTCCTACCAACTGCCTTTTGAGTAGATAACACTATTGTTCCCCTTTTGCAGATTGGGAGAGTGAAATATAGAGAGGTGAAGGAACTTCCCCAATCATAGGGGCCGGGAGGATATAAAGTGAGGAAGTCTCACTCCAGAGCCTTCTTTCTTAACCACTGGCCTTGGCTGCCTTTTCTGTGACAGATTTTAAAGAGACAAAGATAACAAATGGCAGCATAGAGTCTTATCTTCTTCACTTTATGCTATTTCCAGTCAACCAGCTATTTCAACCTGTATTGCCCAAAGCCCTAGGATTCTGAAGAGGGTCCTGGGACCCCAGTGCTAAAAACATCAATTGATTTTATGTATCAGAGATTTTAGTGCTGTTCTGTTAAAAAAAAAAAAAAAGAGGAAGAAGAAAACAAAAGAAAAGGTTTAATTCCTTTAAGAAATATGTGTGTGTATGGGGAGTGGGCATATGGAAAAATTACACTAAATCCTACAAATGTGAAATTTTCAATGGTCATAAATTTAAATAGTATTCTGCTAAAGATATCTAAAAGGGTCTTATTTTAAGTCCATATTTAATTTCTTAATTATCTTAACTTATATACAACCTAAAATTTCCCATTTTATCCACTTTCATATATACAATTTAGTGGTGTTAATTACATTCACAAATTTGTGCTTCTGCCATCCATTGCCAAAATTATTCCATCACCTCAAACAGAAAAGGACATGTTTCAATTTACATTGAAAGATAACTCAATCTAATTCAGGGTGTGAAGCCCACCTACCACATCACTGTGACAGTCAATGGGATAGACCTAAAGGCTTTATCAATAGGACTGTTGCTTCAGGATTATGTATACCACTATGTATATGTAAACAGTTATAATTAGACACTAGCTGTTTATGACATTTTCAGTAGTCATTTTAGTTAGTGCCTACTACACGTCAGGCACTCTTGGGCAGTAGGCTAAGCAGAGGCAATCAGACATGGGCCCTGTCCTCACCAGTTAGTAGAGGAAACAGACCCAGGAAAAAATGATCACAGTCAACCTTGAGTCACAACAGCCGTGAGGAGGGAAACAAGTCGGTCTGATACGGAGAAAGCATCACAGAAATCGTGGCTGAGAACCCTATTAGTCAAGTTTCTTTGCTGCCATAAGAAAGGAGACAAAAACAAGCCTCGAAAGCCAGAAAACAAGAAGTCATGACTTTAAATTTCACTTTTCTCAGACACAGGTCCCTTTTGTTGGTTTTGTGAATGTGGATATATGTGTAAGGATTGCCATTAATGACTGATTCTCCCAAGTAAAGTATCTCTTATATTTGAAAAGAGCCTCTTCTGTCTTGTATACCCTATAAATGCAGGTATTCACATATGCTCCTTTACACTGGGATCCAACAAGTAGAGGAGTTATATCCTGAAGAGGAGCCAACCCTTTTCTCCAAAAGCTCTCGTGTGATGGCTATGAGAGTGAAAGCCATAAAACTGGACCTATCTCTGGCATTACCCCTTCCCCCCTAGTCTCACAAAGGACAACTGAATGAGCTTCCTAATTGTTCTCCTTGCTACTAGTTTTTTCTAGAGCTCTCTGTGTCCCATATTAGCCCAACATTGCCAATCTTAAAAGCAAAGCTGATGATAGCTTTCTAAAAATAAGTGCCACCTACAGGATAAAATAAGGACTCTTTAGTTTGACAAAGCCAGCTCCTCACAGTCTAGACCTGATCTCATCTCAACTTTCTCTTTCCCAGTCCTTCCATCATCCTAACACAGGGAGCTTTGCACTGGTCCCTGGATGAACTAGCATTTTTCATGTATCCTTGCCTTGGCTCAAGCTGGTCCTTCTGCCTAAAATGCCTTTCCTTCCTTTCTTCACCAACTTCTTGTACAAAACCTTGTTCAGATAACCTCCTCTTTAAAAAACCCTGAATTCCAAACACAGATTGAATAGCTCTTACATCAGTGCCTTTGTACCAATGTGGCCTTGTCTCCTAGCATTAAATATATTATTGGCATTCATCTGTTTACCTGGCTGTCTCCCTCTTTGATTTAAAATTCCTTTAGGGATAAGGATTAAATTCCTTATCTTTATATACCCAGTACTTAGCACAATGTCTGGCTAAGGGTAACAACAAAACAACATTAGTAATAATAATAATATTGAATATTTATTGAGTCATCACAATTTGAAAAGTATTATTCTAAGTCCTTTTTTTCATTGACTCATTTTATCTTCACAACAGCTCTATGGGTGGTAGTATTAATTTCCCCATTTTGCAAGTGAGGAGATGGAGTCATGGCAAAGATAGTTACTTGCACAAGGTGGCACATAAGAGGTACTGAATTAGTGTCTTTTTGAATTGTAATATGGTGAGGCATTTTTTGTTGTTCTTGATTGTTTTCTTTCCAAGTCTCAGGGAAGAGATACTTTCTTAAGCTGAGAAGACTGGGAAAAATTATTAGCACAGGTGCCCAAATCATGATAAGCCAATTGGTCAGGGCATATATCAGGTAACACAAGTTCCTTGAAAAATACTCCTTGTGATGGAAAAGATGTAGAAAGTGAGCTACTTTATTTCCCTTTGTCCAAATCTACTTAAAATTAGCAAGAGTGAGGACACAAGGCATGTAATAGTCCTATTACACAATTTTTTTTTCTATAAATAAAAATTATGTTTCTTGGAAGATGGTTTGATTTGTGGTATATCTACCTACGGGTAACATTTAGTCATGTTATAATGAGTTTTAGTATATAGGAATCTTAGAAATTTGATAGAGTTTTTCATGTCACTATTTTAGGATCTTCACAGGTACCTTAAGTTGAGTTGACAATGCTTACAACTGTGAGGTCACTCCCAAAGAAAAGGTATTTTTAAAAATGGATTTTGAGAAATATTTTGCATTTGCCCTTATCTGCACAGCAACTTTTTCATAGAGTGTTTGAGATCCTATGCCTGGGTGTCAATCAGACAATGATCTGAGCTTCAGTGCTGCTCTTACTAACTATGCAATTTCATGCACGCTACTTTATCTATGTTTAAATTTCTTTGTCTTGAATATGGAGTGCATAACAAACAGTTCCTACCTCATAGGAATGCTGTAAGAATTAGAAAGGAAAAGGACCAGCTTTATGGGCATGAAACCTGTGCAGTTCAAAGGGCCCCATGCTCAGAAAGACCCACACTTCATATAATATTCTGCTGTCACCATCTTGAAATTCATAATAATTTTTTTTAACAAGAAATCTCACTTTAAAATTTTTGCATTGGACTCTGAAAATCATGTAGCCGTGCTTGAAGAGGATTGTTTGTAAAGTCTATAGACCATGGTGATTTGAACATGGACTAACCCTCAATAAATGTCAGCTATTACTAATTTTGCAATGGAGCTTTTGGTTTGTTGGGTGCAGCCCCAAAATCCTATTTTCAGAATTTCTCTATCTTCTCTGGACATTAAGCCTAATAGTAGGGTGCATCACAATTTGTCCTGATGCATTCAAGTCACACTCTGTCAATAAACACGATTTTAGGATCCTCCACTTCATCAATTTTTTTGTTGCACATCTCATACAGTGTGACCTGTGGATAGTTGCTAATTTGAAATACAGAAACATTTCCCTATAAATATGGGTAATATTGCTCAATAAGAGATATTTGATTTTTTGTTCTCTTAGTTTAAGAAATGGATGACTTTGCTGTCACACTGTATCATTGGTATTGTTCTAGGAAGACATTTGCAAAAAAATCTTATATTCCCTTTTGTTCTTATTGTTTTGCAGACTGTGTGAACTCCAGAAGGACCAGCACCAGATAAATTATGAATGTTGAACAAGATGACCTTACATCCACAGCAGATAATGATAGGTCCTAGGTTTAACAGGGCCCTATTTGACCCCCTGCTTGTGGTGCTGCTGGCTCTTCAACTTCTTGTGGTGGCTGGTCTGGTGCGGGCTCAAACCTGCCCTTCTGTCTGCTCCTGCAGCAACCAGTTCAGCAAGGTGATTTGCGTTCGGAAAAACCTGCGTGAGGTTCCAGATGGCATCTCCACCAACACAAGGCTGTTGAACCTCCATGAGAACCAAATCCAGATCATCAAAGTGAACAGCTTCAAGCACTTGAGACACCTAGAAATCCTACAGCTGAGTAGGAATCACATTAGAACGATCGAAATCGGGGCCTTTAATGGTCTGGCCAACCTCAACACTCTGGAACTCTTTGACAATCGTCTCACCACCATCCCGAATGGAGCTTTTGTATATTTGTCTAAGCTGAAGGAGCTCTGGTTGCGGAACAACCCCATTGAAAGCATCCCTTCTTATGCTTTTAACAGGATCCCTTCTTTGCGCCGGCTAGACCTGGGGGAATTGAAAAGGCTTTCATACATCTCAGAAGGTGCCTTTGAAGGTCTGTCCAACTTGAGGTATTTGAACCTTGCCATGTGCAACCTCCGGGAAATCCCTAACCTCACTCCGCTCATAAAACTGGACGAGCTGGATCTTTCTGGGAATCATTTGTCTGCCATCAAGCCTGGGTCTTTCCAGGGGTTGATGCACCTTCAGAAACTGTGGATGATACAGTCCCAGATTCAAGTGATTGAACGGAATGCCTTTGATAACCTTCAGTCACTAGTGGAGATCAACCTGGCACACAACAATCTAACATTACTGCCTCATGACCTCTTCACACCCTTGCATCATCTAGAGCGGATACATTTACATCACAACCCTTGGAACTGTAACTGTGACATACTGTGGCTCAGCTGGTGGATAAAGGACATGGCCCCCTCCAACACAGCTTGCTGCGCCCGGTGTAACACACCTCCCAATCTGAAAGGGAGGTACATTGGGGAGCTCGACCAGAATTATTTCACATGCTATGCTCCTGTGATTGTGGAGCCCCCAGCAGACCTCAATGTCACTGAGGGCATGGCAGCTGAGCTGAAATGTCGGGCCTCCACGTCCCTGACCTCTGTATCTTGGATTACTCCAAACGGAACAGTCATGACGCATGGGGCGTACAAAGTGCGGATAGCCGTGCTCAGTGATGGCACGTTAAATTTCACAAATGTAACCATGCAAGATACAGGCATGTACACGTGTATGGTGAGTAATTCCGTTGGAAATACCACTGCTTCAGCTACCCTGAATGTAACTGCAGCCACCACCACTCCCTTCTCTTACTTTTCCACTGTCACAGTAGAGACTATGGAACCTTCTCAGGATGAGGCACGGACCACAGATAACAACGTGGGCCCCACCCCAGTGATCGACTGGGAGACCACTAATGTGACCACCTCTCTCACGCCACAGAGCACAAGGTCGACAGATAAAACATTCACTATCCCAGTGACTGATATAAACAGTGGGATCCCAGGAATTGATGAGGTCATGAAAACAACCAAAATCATAATTGGCTGTTTTGTGGCCATCACACTCATGGCTGCAGTGATGTTGGTCATTTTCTACAAGATGAGGAAGCAGCACCATCGGCAAAACCATCATGCCCCAACAAGGACTGTTGAAATCATTAATGTGGATGATGAGATTACAGGGGACACACCCATGGAAAGCCACCTGCCCATGCCTGCTATCGAGCATGAGCACTTAAATCACTATAACTCTTACAAATCTCCCTTCAACCACACAACAACAGTTAACACAATAAATTCAATACACAGTTCAGTGCATGAACCGTTATTGATCCGAATGAACTCTAAAGACAATGTACAAGAGACTCAAATCTAAAACATTTACAGAGTTACGGGAAACAAACAATCAAAAAAGACAGTTTATTAAAAATGACACAAATGACTGGGCTAAATCTACTGTTTCAAAAAAGTGTCTTTACAAAAAAAAAACAAAAAAGAAAAGAAATTTATTTATTAAAAATTCTATTGTGATCTAAAGCAGACAAAATTATGTGTATTCCTCAGAACCTGTTTTTGCTGCACTTATTTACTATTCCCACATCTTGTCCCTCCCTTCCCTGATTGCCATATTTTTCATAGGAGATCTCAATTCCCTAAAGAACTGGTCTAGGAAATTTTGTAAGAATTCTGTTACACTTTGAGATTTTTATGGTGAATTCTAGTGGTGAGATCGGTCTATTTTGTCTCTCTCTCTCTTTTTTTCTTTTTCTTTTTTTTTTCCCTCATGCCCTTATGAATAGTCCAATGAGGAATGCAATATTAGAAATAGATTTTTAAGAGAGAACAAGGAAAAATGCAAGATCTTATATTTTTCATGTAATGACCTGTTCTGTATTTATGAAGAGGACCATTCTATGGATAAAAAAAAAGAAAAAAGTAAACAAACAACAGATCAATTTACATATGAGTATCTATAAAATCCATGATCTTTTAAACAACTCTAGAACCAGAATTTGTAGTTCAAAAGCTAAAAATAAGATTATAAATAAAATATTGTTGGTTTTCTGTACCTGGACATAACTCTTTTGTAATATGGCTCAAATGTGAGAAACTTGGAAATGATTAGATTTCCTCTTTTCTAAGTAAGAAAATGCTACAGCAATCTTCAATTACAGCATTATTCTCTGTAGGGTCCTATTTTGTTAATTGACTAAAGTTTTGGGTCTATAATCAAGGATGCTGGGGTATTTTTTCTTCTCATTAGGGACACCCTTTGTAGAATGCTAAGATTTTTAAAAAATAATTCTGTGAAGTAAATTTAATTCCACTTGGAAAAAAGTTTTGGTATAATTTGCTTTTTATCTCCTAAATAAAATTGCATTGGCTAGATGAAGTAGAACCCCAGAAATGCAAAAATATTCTAAATTATCTGTAAGGAAAAATAATTTTTTTTGTGCTGGATGTCAGCAGATTCAGTTCAAATCAACGATAATTATTAAAGACTTACTATGTGCTAAACAATGATTTTAGTATTGTGGGTTACATAATAGACAAGACCTGGTTCCTGCCCTTGAATCAATCATGGTCCATACGAAAAATGATTAAAGAAATAATATCAGTTTAATACTGGGGACCAGCTCTAATTTTACTGTTAGATGGAAGGGTCTGAATTGGAACTCTGGAGTTTCAAAATATCAGGTTACTGTTATTACAGCAACCTCCTTGATTCATGGTTTCTTCCATCCTTCTGGGAGAGCTGACTTTTCCAAATACAGAATTGTGGAGCTGTAAAGAAGTGTGGATGAGGATTTGCTCTTACTAATGGGCGTATAACTGGAGATAGTGATGTTAAAACAGTGGCAATTCATGAAGATTATTTTTTAGGGAGCTGGTGAAAAAGAATTTTAGGTAAAAGAAAATATACTAGCTCTCAGGTAAAAAAGGTACTTGCTGGTTATCACCACCTCTGTACTTTCCTGATATTTTAATGTACTTTGGGTATGACTTCTATCTTTATGTGAAGCAAAGTGAAAATATACACCTCTTATTACTGTCCCTTGAAAATTGCCGCCTTGGTGGTGAAATGAGGATTGACCAAGCTGAAGAAAACTTCAGCTACTAATGGATGACCAGCTTGCACACTCACACTCATCTCTCCAGGCTGAACCTCATGCTAGGATTTTGTAGTCTCCAGGTATAAAAAAACAATTCTTCCTCGTGAAGTAGGTCAGAGAAATGAAATGGGAAGAAGAGCTAACAAATGAATGAGATCACACAATTGAGACCACACAAGGGCTCTGCTTCTTTTTTTTCCCCTTCTACATGGTTTTTTACATCCCTTGGTTAGGAATACAGTCCATATTTACTTTTTCTGTGGAGAAGCATTGGGAAATGGAAAAACACGTTAGTCATCATTTGTCAAGTTATTCAGTATCAAGTGTATGGGACAAGCTGCAGATCACCAAAAAGAAAGAAAGAAAGAAAGAAATATCTCTGTAATGGCAAGCAGAGGTTAGTATAAAAAGAGTGGTATACATCAGGGAAAAATAATCCTGCCTTCTCTTCTTGGTTTGTGCTCACTGAGCTCTGATTTTCTTTTCTGACGCTGAACCTCCCTTCACTTTGCGCTTATAATTCCCATGGGGTTAATCTCAGCATGCAATTCCTCTTGAATGTAAGGGTTGGCTGAGCAGTTAGACACATTCTACTATATAGAATGCAAGGTCAGTGGGAACTGAAAAAATTACATTAGAAACTAAAGCATACAATTTAGTCTCCTAGGAGATTATAGTTACTGTAATGAATATATTTTTTTAAAAAAATATTGGTGGAAACTTTGAATAAGCCAAACTTGTCTTCCACAGTAAATTTAGAAACTCTTTTAATAAAGGCCCTGGTTGCATGTTTTGCAGTTGAAGGGTGGAGTGCTGTAAATGTATCATTTAAAGATACATATGAATTCTAGATGTTTTCTGATTAGCAGTATGTCTATATTTGCCCTAACATTCTTGCTTAGTACAGTAGCTGCAGGGATATGTTGTGCATTTACTTGGTTCAACAGAAAGCCCATGTGACTGTTTAAATAGCTGGTCATCCTTGAGGCAAAACACTATTCTGTGTTCTTCTTATTCTATACAAAGGCAACCAGGTGACAATAGTCTGAAACACTCAGAAACACCAAAAAGATGCTATTCTGAATTAACCAAGTTAAGTTAACCCAATGATAATTTTAATATATAGGTATATATATATGTATATTTCCTACAAACGGTATTTAATTTGCTTCTGAAAACATCCAAGGTACTTTTGAAAAAAGATTCTCTGACATTTTTTGTTATGACTTTGGTCTCTTAAACTCTTCTGAATGTGTCCAAATGCATTTTATTTGGCAAAGGACTAGAAGGATTTGCTGTAGCCTAAACTCATGGGCTCTGATAGAGCTTTAATATTTCCCCTTCATACATGAATATTCTGGAGTCAAATATCATCCTTCCCACAGATTGAAACAGGACTTTTGGACGTAGAATATTGATCAGTGTTTTATTTAGGAAGAAAATATGCTATTAAAGGATTGCTCTTAGGTCTCATAATCAAAGAGTTAAAAATTAGGATATCATTTAAGACCTGCATATATGAAACTCTGGATATACATCTGTTGAAAACTTACTTGACAATTTTAGAGTTGTTTACATGGGTGGAAGAAAAGGATGAAGGCATTGTAGAACCAGATTTACTGAAACATGGAAAAATTACTAAGTGGATGGCCCTGGGATAGCCAACATTTCAAAGTAAATATTCATCAAGATAGGAGAAAAAAAAAAAAGAGTCAGCCTTTTATCCTTTTGCGATAATCTTCAAATTATTTAGATAAGTAGAAGAGTTGGTTGAGTCCTTATAAATACAATAAGGAGCTCTGAAGCAATATAATTTTAAACAATGTTCAATCAATCATTTATTCGGTGCTTCAGCTTAAGAGTTTTAATGAAGATATTGAGGGTAATACTATCATTAAATATCACAGGTAAAACATGTTATTGCCTGGGTAAAGTGTCATACTTTTATAGGGACACACCTGCATGTTTTTTATAAAAGATTATCACACAGAGCCAAATCTCTTGTAAAAACATTTTCCAAAAGCTATATACACATTACTATATTTGATTAGAATGAAATTTCTGTATAAGAACTACTTCTGATGAAATTAAGCATAAAAAGCTGTCTTCTAAAAATCAAGATACCTTATATCTTTTTCTTTTTCCATAAGTAGAAATATGAATTCCTAAAACCTTTGTGTTAGTTAAGATCCAGCTGTGACTCTGTTGTCTCTCCTTATTGTATCATGATACAGAATAAGATACATTTAGCTCTATGAGAGAAAGAAAAAAAGAAGTCTCCTAGAATAAATGATAGTACACTGTCAAAGAGCTAAATTTAGATGCTGGATGAAGCATTCTCACAATGCACACTGGTTCATATCATTTTGTTTCTTAATGTACTGCAATTAGAACTTAGGAGATTTCGATTTTTCTTAACATTATTTGAGAAATACATAAGGCCCATATATAAAATTACACAACCAAATATAAAAATTGTATAGCAGCAGTAAGTGAAACTACTCTTGTTCAGTTTGCTTTTGCCTAAGATAAAAAAAAAGAAAAAAAGAAGGGGGACAGTTACTGGAAGGCAGACAATAAATGAAGCTATTTTAATGAAAGCACATGATATTGGAACAATCTTTCCATTTTGTAAATTTTGTTACAAACAGTAAATAGCATAGCAATATACTCTCTGTCTGAAATTATACAGAAGGAAGACCGATGACAGAAGTTCAAACAATCATGCCCCATCTTTCAGTGCTGATACCTTTCAATATTTCTCTAATGCTGAGAACTGGATTGAAGATACCCTTAACTCAACCCCAGGTTACCATGATGGATACCCATTACAGGAACACCTACTGCTTAAGACTACATATGTCAGTAAGGCTTCAGAATATCGATTAGTAAATTTCCTTACTTCTCCAGGCCTTAGTTCCTGTTAAAAGAATAAGACAAAGTGGCACTCAGAAATTGCTCTTTATACACCTGAAGCACATAGATCTCTCAGAGAAACAAATGAAAACTCAAACCTACTAAATGTATAGAAAAATACACAAGAGTGACTATGATATAGTTTAAGGTATATACTTTTTTATGGTAGCTACTATAAAATGTTGAGTCAAATCATTTGTAAAATTAGAGAAATCATGGTTTTCTTTTCAAATGCCATCATTATGGGAAAAAAAATTAACCTTAAAATTTGTAAAATGCCTCAAAAGTCAAATGTTGAAAGGTCCTTTAGCTAGATCTATTTTTAAAATTAAAGTTTTATAAAATGAAAGAGGAAAGTAATAAAGTGACTCTTTCTAGCAATCCCCAAAGCAGCAGACTAACTGACGGTTGTAAAAAGTTTTCTCAGCATAATTGGACCAGTAAAAACTAAACTTTAGTTAATTCTGAAAATAAAAATGTCATGTTGCTATGTATTTCATCTGAAATGTTTTCAAGAATTTTGCAAATAAGTCAAGAAGTAATCAAGGACAGCCTTTATGAGCTCAATTGTATTTTTGTTTATCAGTGTATGTCCTTACCCTATGTGGAAGTATATTTTAGCATATGCTTTCATTTCTCAATATGTTTTCAGGTTTTCCAGGAGAACTGTAAAAACAGAATCTGTCATTGCTGCTTAGCATTTAGTTATGCAATCTGGAATTCAACTCTAAGCAATATTGGGGAGGGGGTAACTTATACAGATGAGTAAATTATTTCCTGGGCATTGTAAAGGTGGTGCCTCTTCATTTCTGCTCTTGAACCCCACAAAAAAGATATGACATTTAATTTTGATAAATATAACTTCTATCCCAAAAGAATGAGGGAGTTCACAATATTGAAAATGTGAAAAAAGCTGCAGATAAATATTTTACGTATGTCTGTGCACGCTACACTTTTAAAAATTAAAGTAATATGCTATGTTTTAAAAAAATTAAAGGAATCATTTTATAATTTTGTATCATTCTATAAACACAAATCTGGTACCATACTTATTATCAAAGATAAGTGCCAATATATAGAAATTTTTCATCAAAAAGTATATCCTAATGAGATAAAACATTTATTTATTGGCCAACATGCCTTCAATTTATTGGCATTATCATTAAACCCTTATAAAACTCAATTGACAATTACTTCTGAGGATGGTTTGTAATTGTTACTTGAAAGCCATTTTAGTAATCAAAGCAAGCACCAATGTTAAGGAGTAAAATCCACAATTAGATTAATGGCAGAAACAAACTGGGCTCTTGGAAATTAGTGGGACACAATTAAGCATTCATAAGATAAATCAAATACTGTGTGTTTTATATCTTAGAAAGTGTGTTCGCCTATTTTCTCATTTGTCTCTTGAAAGAAAAGTAGGTGAATGCATTTTAAATGAATGTGTCAAATTTTACCTGAATGGTGTTTGTAGGTAGAATTATTGATATTTTGAAGCCATTAATATAGAATAGAAAGGAAAAAAAAAAAAAAAGCATTAAAGAAGAGAAAGAAGTAAATGGTAAAAATGCAATAAGTGGTTAGTTTATTTTTATATTAGAATGAATTCATTCATTTAATGAATGCAAATTGAGCAAACTAAAAGATGCCAGGGACTGTTCCATACAACAGTGAACAAAACAAGTTCTGTCCCGCATGACCGGGTGTTTCGTTCGTCCCGGTTTACCCAGGACCTTTGCAATTTTATTACTTTAAAGCTCCACATCCCAGGAAACCCCTCTGTTCCAGGCAAACCAGTGTGGTTGGTCATGCTACTCATGGACCTTACCCACTGGCAATGGTCACTTTGATTTCTTGATCCATATTATTGTGCTTATCTCATTGCTAAATAGCAACACCTGATAACATGGTCCATAAGTTACCAGAGGCCAGAACACTTGTTCCTAACTTGGACATGCCATGACAAGAGCAAATGCCACTCATATGAAACACACTAGAACAACTTCTAGACAGCACACTTTGGAGTGCAACAGAAGTGGATAAAGCACAATTCATCAAGGAGGAGTTATAGTCTGGGGACGTCTATGATACTTATATTAATGTAGCTACCATTCATAGGACACCTGCCTTCATCATCCTTAATCTTACAAAGCCCTGTAAGGTAGTCATCATTATCTCCATTTTAGAGATGAGGAAATGGAAAGTAGACTTTTTCCACTGCACAAAACTGAGAAAGAAAACCAAGGGTGAAAGAAGAGAATAAGAGGCTTTCAGACGGATATATCAAGATTTGTATTAGCAATGGCATTTATTCAGAACAGGACCACTAACACTCACCTCAAAATATTCCACTTCTTGTCCGATCATGTTCTCCTGGAAAACAGACTTTTCTTTGTGGACATATTTTTGGTCATTGGGGTTAGCTTTATTCTTCTTTCTTCAACTTCACTGGTGAAACCGTTGAAACACTGAATTGGTCAATTTGGTAATGTTTCGAATATTGTTTTACATTGATTTCTATTGAATTTCACAGAGGAACTTCAAATGAAAACTATTACAGATCATAGTCAAAAACGAAAATAAATCACTCAAGACAGTTTCTATTTATCACTATTATTCAGTCCTATGTCTTTTATATTTAGGTTTGCATTTCAATTTTTAAAAATATTCTGATCAAATGTTATTGATAGATATATCACTGAATAACACAATAGCTAAAAGATCATATTCCAACCCTTTTCCTTAAATCAAAAAAATCCTCTTTCTAACGTCAGTGGTTTTTAAACATCTCATAATGCAAGCTGTTTCCATGAAGTCAATAAACTTGTCTAATTCATCTTTCATAGAATATAGCACATAATTTAAAGCTGTCTATTTAAGAAGTAACCCTTGGACTGCAAACATTTTCTACTTACCAAGTAGTTAAAAGAGAGATAAATATAAGAAATGCCCCTAACAGCTAGGGCATTAACTTTTAAAAATTGAGGATTCAAGTGAACAATACTGAAAAATAAATCTTAAATTATCCCAACCAAGTCATCCTGACAAGCTTAAGCCTTTATACTTCAATATCTCTTAGTTATTTTTCATACTTAGTAAAAGCATTACCTTTGATAAATTATGAATGTATCCAAAGTAAAGACTTTATCAGAACAATAAATGGAGGCACAAGAAAATTAATTGGTTAATATGTACTAGCTTTGGAAAGCCGGGGAAAAGCTCTCTCTCCACATAAAGGCATGAGTGGTAGATTTACAAATGGGACACCAATCGTAGATCTTTTAATATTGAATGAGTGGTTAGTTTTAAATCATCGATCCAAGACAATAAACATTCACTCCTAAATTCATTCATTTATTAACTCATGAAATATGAGTGCTCCCTATATGCCAGCAATGTGTAAAGTGTTGGGAATAAAAAGAATAAGACAATGTCTTTGCCATCAGGGAACTTATAATATTGCAAATACAATGTGATAAATCGAATGGAAGAGGGAATAGGTATTATGAAAGCAGAGAGAGGGCAACTGACCTCTGTAGTTTGGTAAGGGGGAATCAGGTTAGTTTCCTATATGATGCTTGGGCTGAGCCCTACAACATGAATAGGAGTTAGCCATGTAGTTAGAGAGGATGCTTCAGCCTTCCCAGTACAATGTACAGTAAAGTCAAGGAATAAACAACATTATGGTATGATAGAAAGAACTTCAAGTGGTTTGTGTTGCTAGAGTAAAACATTCAATCAGGAGAATGCTAAAGACAAAGGTAAGGCAATGATGGAAGTCCTTGTACAGCATGTTGGCCCTATTGAATTTAGCTTATAAATGATAGTGAACAATTAACATTTTTAAATTCTTGAGTGACATTGTCAGATTTGAGATGTACATAGGTGGCTTCCCTGTCTGAAGTAGAAAAGTTGTGGGCCAATAGGATTGGGACAGAGAGAAACCCATTTGGAGGATGTTGAAGTATTCCAGTTGTGGAAATAAATTAAGGATATTTAAGCAATTCAGAACTTGCTATTGCAAGGCAGACACCATCACTTGTGTTTGACAGAGACTCAAAGACAGGCAGAGGAATGGAAAAGCATCCTATGTGATTGGTTATTATTGCTTTCTGCAGTTCGTCCTAAGGTGGAAGTGGGTAAAAAATGAGGAAAATTGTCAGTTATTCACCAAAATCCTGGATATTTTGGGGTGATTGTTACAAGGGTTGGAGTTTATCTCCTTGGACTGATTGCAGCTGTCAAGCAGCCAGAGATTCCTGGTCTGGTTGCTGCTGATTGAGGGTCATAGTGTCCTGGTCATTGTCCATTTGTATATCCAGTCTTTTAGTGTTGAAGGGTTCCAATTTTCAAAATAAACTGAGGCCATGCTAGTTGGATTTAGCATCTCATTGAGTGTTGGGGAGAAGAGAGGGAATCAAAGATTCTTATATTTATTAACTTGGAGAAATACGATCAAAGGGGTAGTTAGAACATAATGCTTATGGTTGATAGCTGAGGTAGAAGATGTTGATCAGAATTGTTCAGGGTTGGGGAAGGAAGGTGATGTCTTCACTACGTGTTAGATAGTTTGAGTTTAAATCTCTATGGGCCAGCTGGGTAAAGTTGCCCAGCAAAGCTTTTCTGGAATAGCTATAATCAGGGCTTCTTTACAAGGGGTCTGTGAGCTTGAATTGAAATTCAAAAAAACATTATTCTTGAGGGGACGTGTTGGTGCGGGTGTGATATATTTATTAAATAATACACAGGATAGTGTGGAATTAGTAAGGGGTCCATGGCTTTCCCCTGACTGGCAAAGGGTTCCGTGGAACAAAAAAGGTTAAGAACCCCTGAGTTCTATTAATCTTGCAGACACCAATATAAAATTTGTAGTGAAAGCTGTGTGCGTGGGTAGGACCACTCAGTAAACAATACAAGATGTTGAAAAAAACCAACATTTTATAGGTGTGGAGAGGAGGAGAGGAACATTTATTCAAAATTGAATAAAGAAATATTTGTTGAATCTTTGCTATATGCCAAGCCCTATAATAGGCCCTGGGGATATCACTGTGAAGATGAGTCCCAGACCAACAAGGGAAGATAATTGATACTGGTAATTATTTAAATGCAGCAATGGCAAATGCTAGAAAGTAAATTTGTAAGAGCAAATGATTGTGAATCTCTGGGAGATTTCTTTAAAATGCTAACTGTTAAAGGGAGACAAGAATGAATTGATGCCAGGCAAAGATAGGTAGTGGCAAAGGCCCTTGAAACAGAAGGACCAGGGTGGATTAAGTTCCTGAGGCTAGAAGGAGCAGATAAAAAAGAAAACATAGGAGGACAAAATAAACACAAGAGGAGAACCAAGAGAAGTAGATTTATGATAGCCAGATGAATAGACTATTTTTTCATTAAAAAATTTATTGAAATATATCATTCATAAAGGAACATACATAAACAATAAGTGTATAGTAAATGTTATGAACAAACATGCATATCTTCATCATACAGTGCTCCCATATATCAGTGCATCACCAACACCTTGCATAGCTGTGAAACATTTGCTACAAACTATGAAAGATCATCAAAA
The DNA here is from genome assembly GCA_029593785.1 of Cabassous unicinctus. NCBI lineage: Eukaryota > Metazoa > Chordata > Mammalia > Cingulata > Chlamyphoridae > Cabassous > Cabassous unicinctus. Next base: position 22,498 of record JAQZBX010015032.1, read on the forward strand.
TAATACTGGTAACTATAGCCCATATATTACATTTGGTGTATTTTCCCCCAACCTACCTGATCATTAACACTCTGTATTATGTATTTATATACATATATATTTTATAAAATATATATATAAATATATATAGTATATATGTATTATATATTTCTTAAAGTTCATGAGAACACATTCTCTCTCATATTTGTTCTGTTAAACACAGTCCATCTTCCACCACAGGATTCAGAGTTTTATACAGTCCCATGCCTTTTACAGATGAATAGACTTTTGAGAAGGCAATAAATCCAAGAATCTAAGCAAATTTAAAATGACCACTGAATTTGATAATTAGCAAGTTAGTGATAGCCTTAGCAAGAGTGGTTTTAGTAATGTGTGTGGCTGGGGGGGTGGGGGGGAGATGGGAGATACACCAAAAAGAGGAAAGGAAATCTTAGTAACCTGCATAGAAGGGGATAGGGCAGAAGTAGAGGTTATAACATAGATTATTTTGAGTGAATTTGAAAAGAAAAGAGGAAGTAAAGTAATTAGTGGTGTTTGACATAAGCTAGAAGAGCAAAGACAAGGGAGGTTGCAAGTCCAAGGCAAGTAGACTTTATTTTATTGGCAATAAGGTAGTTGTGCAAAAGAAAAATGCATACAGACCAAATTTTATCTCAGAATGATGAATTTATGAGAACAAAATGAGAAAGCAGGGAAGTTATAAATCCCAATTTAGCTAGGCTTAAAATATGACAGGAAAATGCCTTAGATTTTTTTTCTTTATTCAACTTTTCGACTTCTGATCTCTATCATTCGAAGGGCCACTTTGTAATGTAAGCATTAGAACCATAAATTTCTCTCTAAGCATTGCCTTTGATGCATCCTATAGTTTTGATATGTTGTTATTTTCATTCATCTCAAGATATTTACTAATTTCCCTTGAGATTTCTTCTTTGAACCATTGGTTGTTTAAGAGTATGTTGTTTAATTTCCACATTTTTGTGAATTTTCCATTTCTCCTTCTGTTGATTTCTACTGATTGTGTTCAGAGAGATACATTATATGATTTCAATATTTTTTAATTTATTGAGATTTGTTTTGTGACCTACCATATAGTCTATCCTGGAAAATGATCCATGTGCACTAGAGAAAAATGTGTGTGTGTATTCTGGTCCTGTGGAGTTGAGTGTTCTACTTGGTTTAGATTATTGTTCAAGTGTTCTAGTACCTTACTGATCTTTTGTATGCATATCCCGTTCAATATTGCAAGTGAGTATTGAAGTCTTCTACTGTTAATGTAGAGCTGTCTATTTCTCCCTTCAGATCTGTAGATACTGGTTTCATACATTTTTGTGCTCTGCCAGTAGATGCATATAATTATATGTCTTCTTGTTGAATTGACCTCTTTATCAGTATATAGTAACCTTCTTTTCCCCTCATAACAGTTTTTGACTTAGCATCTATTTTAGCTGATATTAGGTGATACCCCAGTTCTCTCTTGGTGACTATTTGTGTGGTATATTTTTTCCCATCCTGTCACTTTCAACTTACTTGTATCTTTGAATTTAAGGTGAATCTTTGTAAACACCATATAGCTGGGTCATGCTTTTTTAAAAAAATCCATTCTGCCAATTTCTGCCTTTTGACTGGAAAGCTTAATCCATTTACATTTACAGTAACTACTGATAATGCAGACTTTCTGCTGCCAGTTTGCTATTATATCTCTTTGTAAGTCTTATACATTTTTTGTCCCTCAATTCTTCTGTTAATGCCTACTTTCATAGTTATATGATTTTTTCTATTGTACCATTTTGAGTTCCTTCTCATTTCCCTCTCTCTATATTTTTCAAATATTTTCTTTCTGGTTACAATAGGACTTAAATTTAGCATCCTAAATCTATAATAATCATGTTTGATTTAATACCAACCAAATTTCAATAGTATATATATATATACTTTGTTCCTATACCAACCTTTATGTTGTACTTGTTACATTGTATGTCCAAAACTGGTTTATCACTACCTTTTAAGTATTTGCATTTTAGAACCTGTAAGACTTAAAAAGTGGAATTACATACCAAAAGAATACACAATACAATAGTATTGGCATTTGTAATTATACACATGGTTACCATTATTGGAAGTTTTAATTTTGTATGCCACTTCAATCTACTTTGCAGTGTCTTTTCCTTTCAGTCTGAAGAACTTCTTTTAGCATTGCTTTTAGGGTAGGTCTAGTGGTAAGGAGCTCCCTCAATTTATGTTTTTCTGGAATTGTTTTAATCTTGTCCTTATTTTTTAAAGGAATTCTCACCAGATATAAAGTTATTGGTTGCTAATTGTTTTCTTGAAGCACTTTAAATATTTCAGAGTATTGCCTTCTTGCCTTTATGGTTTCAGATGAGAAATCAGCACTTTATCTTTTTGGTACTCCCTTGTATATAACACATTGCGTTTCTCTTCCAGCTTTTACAACTCTCTCCTTGTCCTTGGCATTTGATATTTTGATTGCCATGTGTCTGGGTGTGGTTTTCTTTGTGTTTATTCTGTTTGGGATTCATTGGGATTTTTGGATGTGCATATGCATGTCTTTTGTTAAATTTTGGAAGTTTTCTTTCATTATTTCTTTGAATATTCCTTCTGCCTCTTTCTCTATTTCTTCTGCTGGGACTCCCACAATATGTATATTGGTACACTTGAAGTTGTCCCATAGGCCTCTTAATATTTGTTTGCTTTTTGTATTCTTTTTATCTTTTGGATCCTCAGCCTGAATCATTCTAATGTTTTTGTCTTTGAGATCACAAATTCTTACTTCTGCCAGCTCCAATCTGCTATTGAAACCAAATAGGGAATTTTTCATTTCAGTCATTGTGGTCTTCAACTCCAGCAGTTCTATTTGATTTCTTTTTAAAATTTCTGTTTCTTTGTTGAGATCCCACTGTTTATTTGTAGTTTTTCTGCTATTGTTTCATTGTTTCTCTATATTTTCCTTTATTTCCTTGAGCATATTGAGGGTCATTTTTTTAACAGCTTTGTCCAGTATGTTCAAAGTCTTGTCCTCTTCACTGATGGTCCCTAGATTTTTATCTTGATCCTTTGAATAGGCCATCATTTCCTGTTTCTTTCTTTGTCTTGTAATCTTTTTCTGCACACTGTACATTTTATTATTTTAAGTGCTAGCTCTGGGACTTAGTCCCTGTGTTTTCTGTTCCTATCGTTTGTTTCTAGTTAATGATATGACAAGAGATTTCCTTGAGTGCCAAGAGCTACCAAAACAATCAAAGGCAAAGTGCACCTTTCACAGTCTTTGCAAATAAGCTCTGCTTTGGCTGGTGGTCTCCTTCAGAGCTTAGCTTTTCTATCAAGAAGAACAACAGGAGAGATGAATGCAAAATTCAGGGTACTCTTTTTCTTATCTGAACTTGTGTGGCACCAGTTTCTTATCTTTGGCTCCTGCTTGTTCATGGCCTTAGGTATTCCCCTAATTACAGAAATTTGAATGCTCCTTCTACTCCCTAGGAAATAGATTTTCACCCCTTCCTGGATGGTCTATTGTATGACTTAATGCAAGTAATCCTTTGCCCCAGGCTGCTTTGACTTAATTATTTCTTACACTGTTTTACTGTCTGCAAGCTGCTTCTCTGTCTGCAGACCAAGTTCTGGGAGAGGGAGCCCATGACAAGTTTCCTGGTTCAGTCTTTCAGGCTTCCACCTGATTGATTAGCACTGACCTACAGGCACCACAGTATGTACATAGGAGTTACTCTGCTCCCTCTGAAAAAGAACCACCCATACTACCCTGGGGAGGATGTGTGTCCCAAGCTTCCTCTAATGTTTTTCAAGCTGTGTTTTCTTAATTCAGCACTTTCTCATTTACAGCAACCCCTTTTAGTGTTTTCTGGAGTTTTGATGAAGGTGCCTTTGCCAGTTTTTGCTAGTTGTTCAAAGATTCTGTGAGGGGATTGTACTTTGGGGCATCTTATGCTGCCATCAAGGTTGACCTGAAGTCCAATTCCCTATTTCTTCACCTCTCCTGAACTGCTCGTCCCCACTGATCAACTGGAACAAAATGTTTGTTAACCAAACTTTGCTTAAGCTTTTCCCCTTCCTCCAGACCCCTGAACTTTAAGGGTGCCTCTCAGAAACAGGCTGCTTCAACATAAAATATTCTCAGATCTAGTATCTGTTCACCTCAACCATTTATCTCACTTCCCCATACCAGGTTACTTTCTCTGTATAAAAGAAAAACACTTTTTGACTAACTTAATGAACTTGCAGAACTTATGATCAGAACATGCTCTATTTTGAGTGATCAACTCTTAATGGGAGAATAAGAAATTTTCCTGAGGAATCATGGACTCATGACCTCTACATTCAGACAGTTTGGAATTTACAATGCCTTGAAAGAACAGAAAACAAATACTTTTAATAAATTTCCTGAATGGCAAATTAATCCATTTTAGAAGGTTCTTTAATCTCTTGATGAAATGAAGTAATAAAATTTGCATTTAGTGGAAGAACAAAGAAACATGAAATTCAAAATACTATAGAGTCCATTATGGGAATGAAATTAGGTTATCATCTATTAAATAACACATTAGTCAATGTCATAATAGCTCAGAGCAATAGAGTGCAGTTGCAGTCTTCTAGTGCAGTCAGATAAAACTATAATGAACAGAAAGAATTCAGGCTTTTAAATATATAATTAGAATATAGAAAAGAATTTCATGGAAAGTGGTGAAAGCCCCATTATGGAATGCATAAAAGCTCTGGAGACCAGATTGCAGATCATACTGTTGCCACCAAGGAATGGAGAAGAAGTGATGTTATACATCTCTTCCATGTCAAAGGCTGTCACTCATTGTTTAGTTACACTATATTTATTAGTAATTCAAGGATCTGAAGATTTTTCTTGCTTTTTTTGTGTGTGTGTGGTACTTTTCCCAAAGAAAAATGGTACTAAATAAGTGAGTAAATGACAACAGTTTATAACTTATTTTTCCATAAAATATTTTACAACCTGTCTGCTCATGCTAGAATAGCAAAATATAGTAATTTATTTATAATCCAATGATAAATTTTTTTTGCTATTAATAGGTAATGTTTTGAAAAGCACTTAAGGGACCTGGAACTTTCTTGTGAGTAATGTTGACTGATTTTAAACTTGGTTGGGATACAGATCAGGTAAAACAGTTTCCTGTAACTCATTGGTAATGCAAACTTGAAAAATTAAGATTCATGAGCAATGTAAGCTCACATGGACCAAAATAATAAATGCTAGAATTTGGTGCACAGTAGAAGCAAAAGAAAAGCAGTTCTTTATCAGATATAAGGTTAGGGTTAGGGTTAGGGTTAGGGTTAGGGTTATTACAAACTCTCAATATGTAAACTTAAACCTAGTTGTTTGGAATCTCCATTAGCTTCATTATGGTCCTTTGATTGGGTGCTTACGAGAACAGCATCTATCATAGACTATTCTATTGTCTTTCATTTGATGCCTACTTTGCATATCACCAAGTGGAAAATTTAATGAAAAATTTAGGTAGAGTCACTGCTTGTAGTCTTAATGGAATTAATTAAATTCTATTAAGTATCTAAACTGTATCTGTTTGTATATAAAGAATCAAATAAATTTATTGATTTTTTTTTTTTTACATTTACCCCTTTTCTCCTTATTCTTTTGCACCTAAATACATGCCCACAAACATGTTTGCAAATCAAATGACTTTTTTTGCTGTTTTGTAGCTTATTTTCTACCTGTAAACTTTTGTTCAGCTGCCCCATGGCTGTGGAAAATATCTTATATTTTGATAATTTTGTTTCATATGCTTCCTTTAAGTATACGGCCCAAACAGTGTATTTATAAAGCCATACTTCCCTTGAATCAAGCCACATCCTATTAGATTGGCCCGTTTCTCATTCTGTTCCAGTGATGAGCTATGTTGGCATGGACACTGAAACATAAAGGAAAATGATAGACTATCATCAAATCATTGCCTTTATTCTAATTCCTAATTACTTTTTAGATATCAAATATTTTTTATCTTTGTAGCCATCCAATAATTAACTGTAATATTTTAAACTTTTTTGGGGGTTCAAAATTTTCCTTCAAAAAAAGTTTTAACTTCTTTTAAAATGCTTGATTATGTTTGCATGAGTGGGTTATATTTGTGTGTGGGGAGAATGTAGTGTGGTGGGTGAGTGTGAATATATTTGATTCTTTTTCATGCTTACTTTCTCTTTTCTTTTGCTACACATTGACAAGAATTTTATCAAAGATTTTAGTGAATGTGTAGGAGAATAAAATTTTCATGTTCTAGTAGTTATATAGCTTAAAACTACAGCACAGGTGGGGGACAGGTTTTGTGTTTTGTCTTCTTTATTAATTTTTCTACGTGCTTCTGAAAGATTCAAAATATTGAAGATATAATGTTATCAAAATGACTTTTTTAATATTAAACTAAGCACTATGTTCCTTTGAGAAAATTAAGGGATATGTTTGAAAATTCTACCCCAGATTGGAAGAATTAGGAACAGAATTATAGTCCTGATTTATTCTTTTTCTCTTCAAGCTCATTCTTAAGAAAAAGTCTCTATTACTTTACTTATATTTACATAAAAAGAAGCATTTATTAACTCCTGCTTGATAAATTAGTTGTTCAAGAAGGAGCTGAAGAAAGCAGTCAATAAATCTGTAATTTCAGTAAGCCTCTCGTAGGTCCATAATATAAAACATAGTCTACGAAGTTTTATCACACGCAAAATATCTGGTCCTAAACTATTTGTGTGTCTTGAAAATGTGTTTTGGAGGTACGGAAAGTTTTCAACAATTTAAAATAGAGACCTTGTAAATGTGGTCCTGAAAAAATCCATTAGGGATATACAAGGAATAAGCATTAAATACAGAGTTTATCATTCCTGCAAAGTTGATACCAAGTCCTCCAATATTCTCAATACTTCTAATGACTATTTTACCAAACAGAACTGTGTTAATATGGCCTCTGGGATCTTCACCGTGCGACCGCAACCTTATTTCTGCAAAGCAGTGTATTTTCCATCTGGAGACGTTTAGAAAACTTCTATTATGATGCAGTTGGTAGAGTTTTAAATTTGCTTTGTTTTCCTATAGAGTCTGGGAACCTTGAGAAATGAAAACCTTGATTACCTTATCCTAAATCACAAAGGGACCACCCAAGAAAATGCAGTGGAATTTAAAGTACAATGCATGTGCCAGTAACCAAACACTCTAGAAATTAAAGGGAAACTTTTGCAAAATTGAACTACTTTCGTTGCACGCATTCAAACTCTTCCTTAAACTTAGCTTTTGGATATTTTCTCCCATATATTCTCTTTATTCTTTACTCAACTTTGCTCTAAAACATCTCTGTGAGAGGCCAAAAGAGACCTTTAAATCCCCAGAATCATTTAAATTTATCATCTTTTCTGTCAGGCTTCCTTTTGCATTATTCCATTCCTATGATATTTCTAATACATGCTACCAGAAATCGCATATCAACCTGACTAGGAAGCAACAGATATATCAGAAATCCAGCAGACTGCATAGAATCAATCTACACATCATTTATGTGGTTCCAAGAGGCAAAAATTCACTTAAAAAAATGTTGTTTGACTTAAGAGCTTTTCGTTTGTCGTAATTGGTGTTAAGTAGGGGTGGCAAACTGCCTACCTGCCAAATGACCACTGCTGGTTTTCATAAAATTTTACTGGCACACAAACTTACCCATTTGTTTACATATTGTCTACAGTTGCTTTCAAGCTACAATGGCAGAGTTGCATAATCATTACTGAGACATTATGGCTTGAAAAAATATTTGTCATCTGGCCCTTGATAGAAAAAGTTTGTCAACCTGTGGTATAGAAGATGGAAATTTATTTGTCTTTGTAATCATGGGCAATTATTTATTTTGTATTAAATGATTTGTAATGGTGGAGCTTTGAAGCTCCAAATCTGCACTCTTCAAACTTCCTTCCGTCCATTATCTTATTTCTACATTATGCATTGATATATTGTAGGTTGAAAGAGCATGCTATTTATGAAAAAGTGAACTCTTACATTGGACACTCCCCCAAGACTTAAAATATTGCCTTTGAGATTCCTTAATTTTCCATTGGGTGCTGAATTCATTACCACCTTCAATATTTTTTATTGTATCAGAACAAATTAACAAGGATCTCATTGTAAAAAGAAAAACAACCAGAGCTTTGCTCAAGAAGGCATTTCTCTCATTTTGTAGAGAAAGGAGTAAAGCTAATGCCTCTTAAATATAAGTGATGTGTTCCCTAGAAACTTTTGCACTGTCTTATGCTGAGTTTATATGTTGATTAGATGCTTCAGTTAAATGCTGTTTTCCTGAAGAAATATTTATTTTGCTGTGTTGATGATTTTTTTTTCCAACTTGAATTATCAGGGGAATATAGTCAGGCCCTAAAAATAAAAAAGACAGGTGTTCAGGCAACCATGAAAAATTTAAACGGCTTGATTACTTCTCTGTGGTAGATGATTTGTTTTATTGTCTGAAATAACACAATTATATTGCGTTCTACTTCCATCTATAGTTATACGAAAGAGAAGATAAAAGAATAAATTAAGCTAGTTTCAAGTACATTTTAGATAATAACTGCAGAGGATTTGAAATTTGGCAGGCCAGTTGAAATGTGCCCAAAATTCACTAAGACTAATATCTAATATTTTGAGGATACTGACTTGACATAAATTTTAATTTTCCGATTATCTTCCAAGTGCTTTTGAACTAGTTCCAAATCTCTATTTAGAATAATGAGCAATAAGGAACTTTTTCTTTGCCTAGTAATGCAAAAGAATAGATAAGAAAAGCTCACATCCAGACTATTTCCCCATAAGACTACATCCTTAGAATCTGCTTTCCACTTAAATGTCTCATGCCATTCCCCTTGATTCTGACTCTACATTTAGAAGTGACTTGGAAGGTTTTGTAAAATACTGATATCGAAGACCCATGCATACCTCAGAGATTCTGATTGAATTGGTATGGGGTAGGGCCAAAGTGTTGATATACATATGTATTTTTAAAAGGTCCTCATATGATACTAATGTACGCTAGAGTCTAAATGTCCTAGAGACTATAGGTAGAATCTATGGAATGACAAATCCAATAGACTATCAGTGGAAGCAGTGCAGGAAGTTTATGATGGAGGTTGGAATGGACTTAAAGTAGCAAAATAATGTATGGAAACTTAGTCACTAACACTAGAAATGAGCAGATGTCTAGAATATGCTTCCCAGACCGATAATAATACCCGACATGTATAAGTATACCATTTGCCAGGTGATTTCACATTCAATCTATACTTGCCTATCACTTAATGAATATAAATGAACATGAATATAAACTGACTACTTGTGCAGGGCATGGTAATCAGTTGCCAGCTATATCCTTTTATCACAGAAATGGGTTTAAATGGCCTTCATAATCCTTGAGGCTAGAAGTAGTTAATACACTTCAGACTGTGAGTTGAGATGGGACCTGGGATATAGGAATAAAGAAAGTTATGATTTCCTATCGCTGAGCATCTTTAAGGAGGCAGTCATTTGCATGCCTTTTCTGGAATAGGAAAGATATAAGCTTCACTGAAGAAAAGAAGTTGAATAGATAACCAGTCAAGGGATCCTCCTATCATATGTCTGTCCTGGGGCAGAAGAAGATAAGCAGAGTGAGGCAGATGTAAGTCTTCCCCTACAGCTTTAGCAATATGGTCTAAGCTTGTGACAACTCCTGGCATATTTCTAGTGGAAACTGTGGTAAGAATCATGTCTTAAGGTGACCACAAGTCAGAGGAAGAAAATAAGAATGCTCCAAAATAGTTTTATTCTGTCACAAAAGTAGTTAAATGAATGCAATACACCACTAATTTATTTTTTGGGGGAGGGAGAGTGATGACATCTTTATTTAAATTGAAACTGAACTCCAACATTTGTCTTCTTTAATTTGAATGTAGTCAATAAAATGCAATAGTATTAGTAATATCTGAAGATCTGTACCAATAGAGAGCACAAATATTTCACATCATGATACAAATGTTGCAGATATCATGAAATACCATTTAATCTCACCTCTGAAATTACAGTAGTTATTAGACTCATCACTAGATGTTATTATTTAATGTGGTAATAAAGGACATATATTACTGTCTCATAACTAAAAGTACTTTGAAAACTATAGTTCAATATACTTAGCTTCCTTTAAAATCTTTTATAGTTTAATTGATGCATTTTTTTCCTCCAAATAACATTGTTTGGAGAAAAGGTACATAGACCATGAATGAAAAAAAAGTAAAAAGCTTAACAGCCCCTGTCTTAGCACTTATCATAGCTCACTGTAATTGTTTATTTCTCTCCTCACAGTCCTCCAGCCAGGAAATATTCTTTGGGGTCACTTTGAGGTCAGAAAATGTCTTTTATCTCTGTATTCTATTGGCTAGCATGGTATGTGGGATATTTAATATCAATTGAATGGATGAATGAATGAAATCATGAGTTAAGCAATGAAGTGAAGTTGCCCTTTCTGCCCGTGGTGCTCACCCGACCCCGTTCCTAGTTTATCTGGCCAAAGGCTTCCAACCCTTCAAGGCCAAGCCCGAAGCCTCCCTATTTTTATTGGCTTTTGTCATTAGAAAATTGAACAATAAATCTGAAAGTTCATTCATTTATTCAATTTAATCTATAGATATTTTTCAATATATTGTGTTTTTTCCCAAATGTATTTCATTATTACTGTTGAAAATTCTTAACAGGATTCCTTCCCTCCCTCCTTCCCTCTCTCCCTCCCTTCTTTCCTTCCTTCCTTCCTTCCTTTTTCTTCGTTTTAAATTTTAAATTACAAAATGAATAATACCGTTGAAACAGAAGAGCCAATACAATAAAAAGATATGTAAAAGTGACACCATTACCCATCTCTCCCTGGTAACCATATTCAAAGCCTAATGTTTATCTTTCCACTTAATAAGTTTGCTTAAGCCTCTGCCATGAAATAATATTATTTTTGTTCCCTTCAGAGGAAAGAATGTTTCCCATAGCACGACCTAAGCAAACAGCTCTATGGTGAGGTGTTAAAACTCAGGCTTTGGTTTTGGAATGCCCATTTTAATCTTGCCTTTATCACTTACTAGAAAGGAAACAATTTAAGCTATGGAGCCTCAGTTTCTTCATCTATAAAATGGGAATAATAATTGTAACTCCCTCATAAAGTGGTTATGAAGGTTTAAATGAGGTGATGCATATAAAGCATTTAGGAGAGGGTTTGGCACATACATAATTACACACAAAAAAGCTTGTTTTTATTACTGAACAACTTTGATATGGATTTTCTTATGGAAATAGAGAAAATTTCCAAATTGTTTTTCTCCAGTCTGTGCACGAGATATTTTTCAGTGTACTAAGACAGGAAAGCCTTCAGCAAGAACCTGCAGGAGGGACCAGAGTTATCACAGATTTATTTCAGGGAATTGCTTGACTTAAGTAGAATGTAAATAGGTATTTAAAAATCATTATGTGTAGAAGGACATTCAAACCAATGATAAAATTTGGTGCTGATGACACTATAATGATTATTTTTCAGATTTTTTTCTTTGTAGGGGCAGGGTTGGGTATGGGGGTGAAGTGAGACAGTGACTTCTGAGTAAATAAGCAGATCCAATGAGATACCAATGACTCCCCAAATTCCAAGTTCTCTAACTTTTAATTTTCTTGAGAAAAGCTTGTACTTTACCCTTCAGAAGAGAGAGGGACTCATTAGTAAGGCACTAGATACTTTGTTCCATGTGGCTAGCTACATGTCTTGTCATAAATACTAAATATATCGTAGGCTCCCAAAAAATATGAAAGAATAATTGCATGGGCAGATGATGAATGTATGGATGGATGGATGGGTGGGTGGATAGATGGATGGATGGATCAATAACTGAAGAACAATAAAAATGTCCCTCCTGTCCCATTACTGCCTCCTATTAAAAAGACCTAGAAAACCCACTCAGGGATATGCTTTAAAAAGCATGTCTTTAGTGTCAGTCAGAATATTTCTGACATATATCCTAGTTTTCTCTTCTCCAAATTGGGGTTATAATCCCTCAATATTGTGATGCATAAATTACTTGAGATAATGTGTGAGCAAAGTTTTTGCCATATAATAATTATAATTAAATGGGTAATTGTTATTAAAATGAAATGAGGCATTATGATGCACTAAAAAAGTTGAACTTTAATTAGGCCTGGCACAATGTAGGAGATGATGAAATATTTTTTTTTAAATAAGTGAGTGAATGAATAAATGAATGAATAAAAACATCTTGATAAAATTAAATCAGGGCCCAGCTTCTGCTAATTCTGGACACACAAAGACCAGAATTACCAGTGAAGTATGATAATTTCTTCTGTACACCATGGATCAACAAACTAGAACCAAGTGTCAAATCTGGCCACCTCCCCCTCCACACACACACACCTGTTTTTGTTTGGCCCAGGTCAATGCAAAATTTTGGGAAACTAGTTTTTTTTCTCTTGTTGTCTGCATCAAAACCTCGATTTTGATTCTTGGCCCATGACACCTAAAATATTTATTATCTGGTCCATTACAGAAAAAGTTTGTCTACCTCTCACTATTAGCTCCAAAATGTGGGATGAAATGTGAATAGTTACTATTATTTACTCAGCACCTAGCTCTCTGCTCCACTCACTCAAAGAATATTAAATGGGTGAATAAATAAATAAATGTATGAACACACTCTGCACCTTACTACTAAACTCCACCAGAACTAATCTTCAACAGAGAAAAATACATGTCAGAGTTCTCAAACACAGACATTTTAATTTTTACTAAGATAGGGAAAGTATGAAAATGCCACCAAATTATTTCTTTTAATGCAAATTGTTAAAGAACATTTCATGACATGATGGGAATTTATTTTCAGGTTGCCTCTAGAAATAGATGTGCATCTCTATTTTGTGGTTAAAATTCTAGCCATGTCTACTTCCACATGTGGATGTTGTATGAGAGCTAATTTAAAGCAGCAGAGAAGCCTTCTTCCCAAACACAGGGTTTACTTGAAAGCATTCCTCTGTGGCTGGCTCTTCCTTTCGCTCTTGAAAAATTTTAGGTGGGGAGAATTTTTTTTTCAATAATGCTAATGAAACCACAGAGGAGGCTTCATCACTTCACTCTGTGTAGTATTCAGTGTGGAAAGATTTCCCCTTAATACAGTTCTCTGTACTACAAGAGCTGTGGGACTTCAAGTTAAGCACCTTCAAGATTCTCAATATAAATAGAACAGTCTATTCAATTGTATGTGCCCTTTATTGTTATGTGTAAAATCTATCAGCTTCCTTTCATATTACTTTCCTCCAATGCTTTTATCGTGAAAATTTTTCTTTTTCTATTTTAAATGTCTGATTTCCTATGGTCTTAATATAAATCACTTCAAGTCCTTTTCTGAAGTAGGTAGGGTAACCATAATTGATAAATATGCATATATTATACTTATGATTTTCCTTCTCAGGCATATCTGAGTTTAATAATGATCTCTCCCCTAAATCAAACAATAAATGCATTCTTATTTACAGGCATCCCCCCTACCCCATCAACATTCATGAGGCTCAAGGTAAGAGTAATAGAAGGCCACATACCTCATGTCTAAATGGTTAAAAGTTATAAATTAAGCTAATAAGCTGTTAAATAAAATATATTGTAGCCTTCACACATTGACAAACAGACCTTTATTATAGCCTGGAAGGTCAGGTATGAATTTAGCTTCCTTGGACACCCAAAATGTGGTGGCTCAGAGAGAGTAATTCTGAAGCCCCACCCCCTTCTCTTCTGGTCCCCGCTGTTCCACACAGCTCAACAGCAGAGCCACCATGTACCTTGGCCATCCCTCATACCTGGGGGCATGCTATAGTCAGCCCAGGGCTGTTTAGGTAGAACTTTTTGTTCCTGGGTAACTGCAGCATGGACTAAAATAGGGGGTGTATGCTCTGGTGGGCAAGTCCTATTTATTGACACTGTGGTTTCCTCATCCTGTGGGAGGCCATAGCCAGAAGGCCAGGCTAGGCCCTCTATATGTGTGTACTATTGCAGGATATAGGGTTGGTACTACAAGGTGAATTGGAAAAAGGATCGATCTTGAAGTCAACCCTAGTTTCAAACCTCAGTTCTGCCTCTTAATAGGGCTGTGATCTGGTTAGGTTACCTAGATTTTCTGTACTTTGGCTTCCTTATTGCCTTACTCTCCTATATGTATGTTGTGAGAGCTAACATTAATGGCTGAAAAGCATTAGCACAGTGCTTGATGTCTAGTACCCTTGAAACTTATTCTGAATTAATTGTTTTGGAGGAGTGGCTAGTTTTAGGTTTTGCTTTTTTTTTGTTTTTCTCTTTTTTCTTTTTTCAAATTCCTCTCCAGATAATTTTAACTGAACGGCCAAAATTGAGAACTCTTGGCAGGAGACATGTTTCTCTTTAGAGTGGGAAGATCACAGGAAGAATGAGCTTTTAAAGTACAAAAGTTTGCCTGGATATATTCAGCAATTCAATTCATCAAGGATTAATTGTTCATTGTGTGCCTGGCACAGTGCTTGAAAATGGAGAAAAAAAAAGAAAAAAAAAAACAGATGTTGAAAGAAAAAACATTTCATGCAATTTAGGATCCCACAGCTCTATTGAGCAATTCAGAAATCAGGCAGCAACCCATTCAGAAAGTAGAAAGGAGTAGAAAAGGGAAGCTCCTGTAGGGCAAATGTGGAAGCAAGTGAGGAATTGTTCGGATCAGCTGGTATTAAGTTTCATTTTACATAGGGACATATTACAAAGTAGGGAGCAGATATACATTGATTAGTATGATATGCTTGTCCATTCTGATACTGAATCTCTACTGGACCTAAACTGTTTTTATCACCAGGTGTTGCTTATCTGAAGTTCTGTAGAAGAACATTTCATTTTCTCAGAAAGCCTCTGCAGTTCAATTGTTTCTGTCTTCTGGAAAAGCCGTTCTTGAAAAGGAGAGCCCTCCCAACAGCACACATCATTTACTTAACACAGGATACCTACTGTATTAGTCAGTCAAAGGGGAGCTAATGCAAAATACCAGAAATGGGTTAGTCTTTATAAAGGGTATTTATTTGGGGTAGAAGTCCACAGTTACCAGGCCATAAAGCATAAGTTTCTTCTCTCACCAAAGTCCATTGCCACGTGTTGGAGCAAGACAGCTGCCGACATTTGCCGGGGTTCAGGTTTCTTGGGTTCCTCTCTTCCCAGGGCTGCGTTTCTCTCCAGGCTTAGCTCCTGTTTCCTCCACAAGGTCAGCTGTAGACTATCAGGTGAACGGCTCGCTTCTCTTCTCCTGGGGCCTTCTCTCCAACATCAAAACTCCAACTTCAGAACTGCAACTCAAAAAACTGCTCCCTCTGTCCTTTGCCTTGCCTTTTATATTCGATTCCCCCAC